>JAHHFK020000835.1:0-77190 GCA_024533555.2 Aedes koreicus | reverse complement strand
CTAGACCCCTAGCAACCTAGTTTGTTGATTCCCTATATACGAAAAATTCATAGTTTTCGCTCGTCAGGACCAGTCGTCTTTTTTTTTCAAGCTCCTTGAGAATCTTCCCCGATCTAGTCCACTCAAGAGGTTTTGGGTACTTTTCAACAAGATTCGGAACACAGAATACCCCAGTTCAGCGGAGGTTCTAGATACCACAACTGGAGTTCCTGGGTACGGATGTTCTTGAACAAAAATGGAGTAGTCATGACGTTGCCAGATGATTCCCCGGCGGCGAATGCGCAGGCTACGGAAAAGACGAAATTCGATGAGGGGGGCAGGAAAGCGAAGTCATCATTAATCGGTTTCATAGGTGATGACTGCTTGGCGATCGTTCTAAACAAAACTACTGCAAAGCAAATATGGCAAGCTCTCGAAAATCCCTTTGCCAAGAAGTCTCTGGTGACACAGAACCTGGTTAAGAAGCAGATTGGACGATTGAGGTTAAAGGAAGGCGATTCCATTTCGAAGCCCTCATTCGGCAGCTCAAACTGGCGGGTGGAAGGTTGCCCGAACCGGATTTGATCGTGATGCTGTACGGAACCCTTCCGGAAGCTTATGATCCGTTAATCACGGCACTCGAGACCCTAGGTGACGAATATATGAAGTTTGACACCGTGAAGCAACGGCTTTTGGCATAGGAGGTGAAGCAACAAGATATGGTGAAGAAGTCAACGGCGTTCTTTGGCGAAAAAGGAAAAGTTAAAACGTAAACGTTCAAGGGCAAGTGCCACAAATGCGACCGGAAGCGACATGTCCGAGAGAGGGATGGCCGCTAGAGGACAAACGGTGAGGCCAACGTAGCTTCAGGAAGCAGTACTGTAAACTTTATGGTCAACCGTGACGAACCTGGCCGGCTGCAGAGTGAAAAGCTCGTCTTCAAGTTGGACTCTGGATCAAAAGACCATTAAATTAATGATGCCAGGGGTATTTTCGTTGTCTTCAAGACACTGGTTGAGCCGGTTGTCATTCAAGTTTTCCACACGAAACCCTCGTGGTGAAAACAAAGAGCGTGATTGATGGCTGCAGCAATAAAGGTATCCGGATAAATCAACGATCAACGATGTACTGTTTGTCTCCAGCCTACAGGACAACCTGATGTCCGTTAAACGATTGGTACATGCTAGAATTTCGGTAATATTTGATGCTCATCAAGAGGCGTTACGAAAGGAATTGCCTATTGCTCATTTAAAGGGCATTCTGTACAAGCTGAATATCAGCGTGGATTCACCGACAAACGTGTGCCAAGCAGCGGCAAGCGGGTTGTGTCATAGTCGGCTTAAGTACAACATGGTGGAAGATATAAACGTGAAACCGAAGTTGGATTCTGCGATCCCTGTGCACAATTACAGCGAACCCCTTCAGTGAAACCAGGTGTTAAAACGGATCCACTCGGACGCCTGAGGTCCTATTTATCCAACGGCGTGAAGGATCGCGATATTTTGTCTCCTTTATCGTCGACCACACGCGCTTTAAGGTTATCTATCTGATGAGAAAGAAGTTCAGGTATTTGATAGTGTAAATATTTATGTGAAGCCTGACAAGCATTCATTTCTATAATACATAGCAGGCCATATGGAGTTGTGGTCGAAAATCTAAAAGTTTCCGGATGTATACGAGAAATGCTGCAAAAAGCAGTTGCTACCGTTTTATCAGAAGCCAAGACTCTCCAGCTCTGTTTTGGCCTGATTTGGCCTCTTATCACTATTCGGAACGTTTGACAGTGGAGGAAACCAGAAATGATAAAAACATTGGACGCGCTGATCGTGTATCAAGTACGGAAAGGTGAAAAGGATATTAACGAAAAAGGAAACCCAAATCTCTCCATTCGAACGGTGATCGTAAAATAAGGATGTCGCCTGGTTTGTCCAAAAATCAAAACAACGTTTGGGACTTAGGTCGTATAAAGTAAAAACAGTTCCAAATCGCAACGACAAAACAGAACTTGGCAGCAAAATCACGGGCTCGACGTTTGTACTGCGAGTATGTGTCAAAGTGTCCATGCGTTGTTATGGACGATGAAAACTTATGTCCTTGAGGATTTCTAGCAGCTTCAGGGCTGGCTTTTTATTCTGCTATGGCCAAAAATGATACAGCTGAGTATTTCAGAACGAAGAAGGCATCGAAATTTCCCAAAAAATACCTTGTGTGGCAAGCAAATTGCACGTGTGGCAACAAGAGTAAATCTTTCGTCACTACAGGCACAATCAACAAGGAGATCTATCAGAAAGAGTGTCTGCAGAAGCGATTGCTACCCTTCATCAAAATTCACAAAGAAAAACCTTTGTTCTGGCCCGATTTGGCATCATGCCACTATGCTGCTAAAACTGTGATGGAGTGGTACCAAGCAAATCGGGTTATGAACATTGTACCAAAACCTCAAACCCGCCAAATTGCCCAGAGCTACGACCAATCGAGAGATATTGGGCTCTGATGAAGCGGAAGCTTTCTGGAACGAAGTAAGGAATCAAAAACATCAAACACTTCCAGCAAATTTGGACAAAGACGGCTTCTACAATTTCTTAAGACAAACCTAATGGACAGATTTGTACAAACCCTAATGGACGGAGTTAAGCGCAAAGTTCGAAAATTTTATGCAAATGAACTATGTTTCTGTCTTCACGAATTGTTAAAACACATCCCATGAATCTGAAATAAACAACTGCGACGTTTTTGAAATACAATGCGAAATTGATGTTTTATTCATGTTTTGAGGTTTCCGGATTATTGCGGATACAGACCTTAGCCAGATCAGCTGTCATTACACAGAGAACCAACAGATGATGCTTGGGACTAACATATAGTACATCTTCAATGTGTAAAAACTGGTGATCCCAAACTAAGGCAATACAGGCGCCGGCCTCGCCCGAATGCAGGTCAAGTAGGGAATGGGTAGGAATATGTTGACGTGATACTCGCTTTATTGGAAGCCGCGGAATCCACTGCACTTCTACGAGGAATCACTGGGATTTTTGATAACAGAATTGGGTGGCAGCAGGGTTCGTTTTGGTAAACGATAAGCTGTCAAGCTGATTGTGGTTTTTCATTGGGAAAACAAATTGATATTTAATAATGCTGAAAAGCCGATTTTGACCGGTTTAAACCAACAGTAAGAATGCCATTGGGGCTACTGACAAAATGTGATAGTGGTTTTTTCGTTGGGAAACTAGGAGATGTTTTCTAATCGCTGGGAAGCCGATTTGGACCGATTTAAACCAGCAGTAAGGATGCTATTGAGGCCACTCACAGAGTGTGATAGTGCTATTTCATAAGGAAAACAACGTAACTCATCTCAACGCTTGAGTACCAACTTGAACCGATCTACACCAACAGTCCGGATGCTATTGGAGTCCCTTACAAAATGGGACAGTGGTTTATAATATTTGTTCCAAGATAGGGTGGCCCGACGAGGATGGCGAACGAACAATTTGGCTCACAATTGATGTAGAAGGAGATGTTTCGCTCATCGCCATGAGGCACCAAGAGTAGACAGTCATGTTTGCTTGAAAAAAGATATGAAGAGAAAGTGTTGAAAGTTCCGTTAGTTTACGGTAGGTTGGAAATGGAATAGAAGTATTGAAAATTGAGAAAAGGGCATGGTTAAAGTAGTACTCGTACCAAGGACGTTATCATTGCCAAACATCCCACTGCGGGGTAGGCTGAGGTTGAGATCACAATTAATTATGTACCTCACCGCTGACCGATCTTACCGGCGAACCACGACTTCCTGATGCTCACTCAATCACTCGCGCAACAATAGGCAACCGAAACAATAGACAAAAAGCTACGCCCGTGACAAAATATTGTGGAACAAAGTATCGACACAACTGATTCAATCAATTCAACCGATGGTCGACGATAACCTATTAAAAATAAATTTTATTAATATAGATACAATGGGTAACAATTACCCCTCCTCCTTTAGCTCAGTCGGTAAAGGCGCAGCTACAAAGCAACATCATGCTGGAGGTGGCTAGGTTCGATTCCTGGTCTGGTCTTGGAATTTTTCACTAACGAAAATTTCTCGACTTCCTGGGCATAGCGTTTGACAATAGTACTTGCCACATAATCATACTAATGCAAAAATAGTGCTTGGCATCGAAAGCTCTAAATTAATAACTGTGGAAGTGCATTTAGAACACTGAAGTTGAGTGTCAAGCAATAAGCTAATTGTGAAAGCAATAAGCTTGATATGCTAAAGAAGAAGGAAATTCATGCAGTAATAAGCCAGTATCTAAAAGAAATTCTGAGCGACATAAATCTATGCCGGAACTTTTTTTGAATGTAATGTTTCGTCATCTGTAGAAAATAGTACAAAAATGCCAGGACAATGTTTCTCCTGCCATTTAACTATTGCGGGTGTTATATTTGGTTGTAATGAAAAATCGTAAAAAATGTAAAATGTAAAATGTCTTGTTCCACGTCCTTGAAAGCACTTACTACCTCACGAGTCGCCTGTACCCAACTCCGCATGTGTCTGTCTAGTTTCCAGTTTATTTATTTATCTTTATGCCTAACTTTAAAAGTTTTGAAAAAAAAGAGAAATATTAGATATTGTCTTCAAAATTTGGTGGAAATAAATTATTTGTTGCCTGAAAAGAAACAAAATTAAGAACAAAGATATAAGTAGAATCCTTGTAGTCCCCCGGATGTTTGAAGAGCTTAGCCATTTCTATGAAAAGATACTAAGAGTTATTGTTGTGGGCTGTCGATGGTAGGTGATAACTATGTGCTAAACACTATTGGCTGAAATGAGCATTAAATGAGAATAGTGAGAATATTTCATTGAATAAATGACTATAGTACTAAGTTGTTTATTAAGCCCATTCGAGTTATATCTGATAAATTCAGTCGACTGTTCTACTTAATAGTCCCTTAATCTTGAAGGTCAATTATTGGTTTGATCTATAAACATATCATCTGAAAGCTCATTTCTATGTATCTCTTCCGCTCAGCTACTCTCAATGTATGCTTCCCTAAGCAGTCCCTCCGCAGCCTGTAATAACCTAACTATAAATTCACAATCCACCAATTCCAGATCACGAAAGACATTCCCACCGCCTAACATGCAAGTGAGCGGAATGTAACAACTTGGAATAATTGTAAAAGAAATCGATGAATGAACCCTTTCAGATTTATCGCTAATATGCTATTATGATAAATTTACGAGCTCATAACTGCTAGCTAGTTTGTGATTTGAAAAATGTCCAGATTCATGAACAAAAAGTCCTGGCACTGATTCAGCACGGCATCCGAACTTTGGATTTGGACATTTGTGTCGCTTAACAAATCCTCAAACAAATGTGCAAAAGCATGTTGGCTAATATTTAGTGTCAACCAGTAGGTGCGTGAGCTCTACTCCAAGTTTCCCTTCTTTCAAACTCACCTTCAGTTCAATTTACCCATTGAGTTGGACACATTACAATAAAATATATTTCGATGGAGCACGGACGTTAGGTTACTAGAGATATGAAAAATACTCTATAACCTATTTAGGATTACATCTGAGAAATCCAAATTTGGCCAACACCCACCTGACCAAAAGATAAAAACAATAGAATTGACAAACTAAACAGCACCTCACCCCCCTTTCCATCATCTCCCAAGCACTCCTACTGTTTCTCCCAGACAGACTATTGGCTCCTATTTGGTGAACAACGAGCATCACCACGCATACACTTTCCATTCTCATCACCAAGGTTGAAACCAGCTCCCCTCACGGTTCGTTGAAAATCCCTCGGGCGGAAAACGCAATGGCACGTGTGGAGACGATACCTTCGCTCCAAATGGTCTGAATTACTTCAGTGGAAAAAACAAACGTCAACATGAATTAAACTGAAAACGTAGCATAATTCAATAGTGATGGTAATAAAATACTCGGCACTTAAATATGCAGTTTTCTTAAAATTTACGACCAGAAGAAAATATTGCACAATTCTGGCAGGACCAGGAATCAATTATTGCAATTCCTGTAGCTACTTTAACCTTTCCTTTAATTACCAGTATGCGGGAGGATTGTGTAACTTTTCCGGGTGTTTTTATTCCAGTGCCCCACGACGACGGGTGGAAGTGCTGCAGCGTGTGTAAGGCAAGCCGCCGCTGGCAGCATTAGTGGTTTCCTAGAAACTGGCTTCAGAGAATGGTTTATGATTCTGCACTTAAGTTTCCGCGGCAGTGTTAAAGGGATGGAATGGAATTGCATCGTCATCATCGTCGCTGTCGTCCCGAGGAAAAGATGAACAAAGTTTCACCGTGTTCCAGGTTGTGGCGCACCCAGCCAACGAGAATAAAGTTCAATCAAAGCTTTTAACTTATTGAAAATAGTTTAGGATTTCGAAGCGAGCAGCGCTCTCTTCCGAATAGGATTAAAAGGAGGATTCCCGGCAAAAGTTTTAGACGACTGCTCAGCGCTCTTTGGAGAACCGCCTTTTCCGGCAAAGGGTGACTATACCTTGCCCGAGCTTGTCCTATACGAAAACTTCGGAACAGCAAAGCAGGATCAGTGTCTTTGCGAGAGCGAATTATGAGGGCTGGTACCGCCCAATTGTGGAATTGCATTGTTTCAGTACTTGTGCTGAAGTGGTGGGAGTTTTGGATGGAGTTCAACGAGTAAGTTTGAGTACTGATGGGGAAACGTGGGTTGTTTCATTGTTCTCGGCTGGATGGTGTACATGATGTGTGTGAGTTTAGAGCTGGGTCGTTACATCGATTGTTAGGATGAGTGAAGAAGTGATAGAGCAGTAAATGCAAATCCATTATCAAACCGTTTAGAAATTTGGAACCTATCTTTGAAATTTTATGGCTGACATCTAATTAGAATCTAAAGTTTAGCAATCTTATGTCTATTTAACGAACAAATGTTATTCTCACATTGGTGCTCAAGCAGTACGGGACCCGTGGTGAATCATCTGGAGAAGTTCTTCAAACACGTGGAAAATATTTTTGTTTAACGAATTTCAATCAAGCGGTAGGTATTACTTATGTTCCGGAAAAAATATAGGTGAGTTATTTTTAGGAACATTACCGCGAGGTTG
This sequence comes from Aedes koreicus, assembly GCA_024533555.2. Taxonomy (NCBI): domain Eukaryota; kingdom Metazoa; phylum Arthropoda; class Insecta; order Diptera; family Culicidae; genus Aedes; species Aedes koreicus. The sequence goes on along the minus strand of JAHHFK020000835.1, from coordinate 70,117 downwards.
ACGTTGAAACCCATTGAATTATAGTAAGAAAAGTATCACTTTTAGAACCATACATCAATGGTGAACTACTGAACTCAATTAAAGACAATTCGCAAATTTTCAAAGCAATGTATTTAATTGTAGCTTAACATGTTGAATTATTAATTAAACTAACTTTCACCGCGTGCCAATTAATTTCGATCTAGCATTAAGAGTTTATAAGCCATCCATATCGTCATAGAAGAGTTTGGCGACGTGGACTCTGCCCTTAAGGATAAGAAGTGAAAACCAGGACGAAAAGGAATGGTTGGAGTCTACATAATAAGCTGCATCACTCGGGCTAGAACGCTTCACGCACCCGAGATAAGAAAAACACGCCCACGCGCAGCAAATGAGCAGGCGCGATTATGTTAAGCATATCCTTTCTCTGTTTGGCCTTAAGCCAAGGATACGACTTAAGCGAAAATCGCTACAAATGCACAATATTATAGCAAGATGCCTCTTCAGACCAGAGTTACAACAAAGATGAAAGTGCGAGGAAATAACGGAAAATTCCAGGTCTGAAAGGGACATAAAATGTAAGGGAAATAAAATAGGTTAACCTCTTCAACGACGAATGTAGCGTCACATAGAATAAGGCCGAATGATAGAAAATCAACGGCATTTAACTAAATTTTCATGAAGTCATGCTAAGTCACTTTTTTGAGTTTCCGCTTGACGATTGCCCAGTAACGTTCAACCGTTCTTGTGGGGGACAGATTAAGGAGTTGATGTATTTTTAAACAAAATGTTATTAGAAACCACAGTTGAGTTGACCTGGCATAAAGGACAGGGGTCCGATCTGGCCAGAAGAGTGGTAAAAATCTTATGTTTCCGATGTAATGGAAGCTGATCTCTTTTATTTATTTATTTATTTATTAATTCATTTATTATTATCACCGTCTTCGATAAAAATCATCGTACGGACTGAACTTCTTAATACTAGTTTACAATAAGGTCCTCCCTTAGCTCAGTCGGTAAAGGCGCAGCTACAAAGCAACACCATGCTGGAGGTGGCTGGGTTCGATTCCCGGTCTGGTCTAGGAATTTTTCGTTAAGGAAAATTTCTCGACTCCCTGGGCATAGCGTATGATTGTACTTGCCACACAATCATACTAATGCAAAAATGGTACTTGGCATCGAAAGCTCTCAATTAATAACTGTGGAAGTGCATTTAGAACACTAAGTTTAGAGCAAGCAATAAGCTAATTGTGAAAGCAATAAGCTTGAAATGCTAAAGAAGAAGTTCAGTGAAATCTGCTCAAGCACCCCCGGGCAGTCAATAACGCCGATGAGGATGTCAAAGACCAGCAGACGCTGCATTTTAACACGCCTGACTGTCAGTAGTTTCAAACTTATCAGTTTGCAACGGTCCAAGTAAGGAGGGAGATTGTTCGGGTCATTCCAAGGAAGTGAACGAAGTGCGAAACGAACGAAATTCTTCTGTACGCGTGCAATGGAAACGATGGGTGCCACATAATAACGAGACCAAACGGGGGCCGCATACTCAAGGATGCTCCGCACCAAACTGCAATAGAGTGATTTTAAAGCATAGATGTCAGTGAACTCAGAGGCGTGCCGTCGGATTAGCCCTAACACTGAGAAGGCTTTAGCAGTCGTAATTCCCACATGCTGATTGAACTGTAGCTTGGCATCGATGATAACTCCCAGGTCGCAGATTGAAGCCACACGATCCAGATGCGCAGACTCCATGCTGTACTGGTAATGAGCGGGATTGTTGGAGCGAGTGAAGGATATAACTTTGCATTTATCTTTATTAACACGCATGCCATTGTCGCTACACCAGATTAACAATGTGTTAATATCTTCTTGTAAAGCGACACAGTCGCGTGGAGAACATATTACTCGAAAAAAATTGAAATCATCGGCGAACGATAGTTTGAACGACGAGAGGCACAAGCAAAAATCGTTAACGAAGATATTAAATAACAGCGGGCCCAATACGCTGCCTTGGAGTACTCCTGACTCAACATCACGAGCTGACGAGATCTTGATGAATTGACCACTACGTGCGCTGTGCGGCCGGAGAGATATGAGAAGAGCCACTTCGTTAGCCAGTCAGATAGCCGATGCGTTTGAATTTGTCAATAATCAAAATGTGAGGAACTGTGTCGAATGCTTTAGCAAAATCGACATACACCTCGTCCACTTGCCTTCCCAATTCAATCTGTCGTGACAGAGAGGTAACGTAGCACATCAAGTTTGTTTTTGTTGAGCGATGTTTCATGAAGCCATGTGATTATCGGAAATTAATGGGCGGCTACAGTGTAGAGGACATTGTGCATCAGCTTTTCGAAAATTTTGCTCAAACAACACAGAATGGAAACACCACGATAATTTGTGACTCGGTTGACGTTTCCTGATTTATGGATGGAACGATAGAAGCAGTCTTCCAAACGGAAGGAAATGTTTTTCGCTCAGCGATCGGTTGAATAAAATCGTGACAGGGTTGCGAGTCCCACAGCACACTTTTTCAGGAATAGTGGTGGTATTCCGTCTGTTCCGGATCCTTTCTTGAGTCGAGAGTGTGTATGACATTCAGTACTTCATCAGAAGAGAATTGGATGACGGGAAAGTAAATGTTGTACGAAGGATTATGCGCGAAGCAATCGAGACGTGGTACAGGACAAGACTACACGATACATTCTCGAAGAATTCGGTGAAGAGGTTAGCGGCTTCTGCGTAAGAGCTAGCATGAGCCTTCTCATATGTTTGTTGCAAAGGGATGCTAGCAGAGGATCTCAGTTTTCTAACGAAACCCCAGAAACGTGTGGTTCCTGTTTGATGCTTGCTTGAATCCTGATAAGTAGTCGTCGTGAGTGGATTGCAAAACAGATTTGAATGTTGCCTCAACTTCTCTTAGAATGGTTTTGTCGGTTTCAGATTTCGAGAGGAAATAGTGATTACGTGCCTTCCTGAGCAAGTTGCGAAGATGTTGCAACTCAGAGGTTTGTTGAAAGTCGAGTTACCCGCTCGTCGTTTGCGTGGTACAAAAATGCTGCAAATTTCGAAGAGCTTGTCGTAAAATGCTGCAGATGTTTCGTCGATCGTTACGGTCCTCGAGAGAAAGCTCCAATCAACCTCTCCAAATTCTATTTTCAACTGATCGAAATCACACCTGTTAAAGTCGTAGCCAAAACTGTCAACATCGTCATCGAGCGAGAGCGCCCACGTCGAATAGTAAAACGAACGGTGCATGATGGTTGGCAATTTGCTCGTTTTCTGATGAAATGTTTGTAGAGATGTAGCCATTTAACTCTTCGTCCAACTGCCATCGCAAATTTGGGAGGTTGAAGTCACCTAAAGACAAAATGATATCCTCTGCTGACAAAATGAAAGTATCTTACTTCCAGTCGTTGGAGAAAATGAAACACTGCAGTTTATATTTGACAAAAGTGCCAGTTTAGGGCTCAATCAAATCAATCATGTGAAAAACCAGCAAAATGGCTATTTAGATTTGTTATTGACAAATACTCAAGAAGACTTCTGTGTAACAGATTCTCTTACTCCGTTATGGAAAAATGAAGCATTTCACACCGCAATTGAGTTTTCCTTGTTACCTAAAACCCAACGACAGCGAATACGAAGAGGTCTTTCAATATCATTTGACAAACTTTGACAGTATTAGGCACAGGCTAAGTAGTATTTATTGGCAAACCATTTTTAGAAACGAGAAAAATACCGAATCTTCTGTTGATGCATTTTACAAATTGTTATTCGAAGTTATAGTTGAACATGTACCATTGAAAAGAATAAGGAGACAAAGTTATTTCGAAAGCTCAGTTTGGTGTAATGAACAAATAAAAAAATTGAAAAACCGCAAGCAAAAAGCACATAAAGTATCCAAAAGAGATAGTAGCATAGAGAATCTGGTAAACTATTTGAATATTTGCGACCAGCTAAATCAAGCTGTTAATATTGGCTTTGATGAGTACAACTCAATAAACGAGTAAAGGATAAAATCAAGTCCAAAGAACTGCTTAACTATGTTAAAACTAAATTGAATTCTTACAATTTTCCATCAAAAATGTACCTTGATGAAAATGTGGGGTCTACCTCGCCAGAAATTTGCAATCTATTTGCAATTTTCTTCCAATATATCTTCTTCTTCTTCTTATTTTGCATTTCAAGCTTATTCCTTGTTTGATATTTGTTTATTCCTTGTTTGATTTTAATGCAAGCGTCAACTGATTTATTCATTAAGACAAACATATGTCAGATGAAATGTTCTACAAATAAACAAATAACCTTCTTGTCATTCCTGTGCCATCGTTTCCGCATCAATCCTCAATTTATGCATATTGACTTTTATCTCGATGAGCTTCGCTCCACATGCCGAGTCTGGTCCTTATTGCAGTTTCGTTTACATCAAATAATTACCAACAACTTAACAGAAGCTCCATTAGTCATTCCGGTGAGTGTGTGCTCGCATATCCCACATTGGAATTAATGTGTAGGTTGGGAGCCATAATTAAACTCATTTCCCACATTCATGCTGCTTGATCCTGCTAACGTTGCTAGAAAAGGAAATATTTACCGATCTTGGCCCTACAGATAGTCCATGAGATAGTCGAGCATGGGACCTAAAGACGACCTTTCACCTGTATGCAATGGATTTACACCATCATCTACCCTTTTCACCCATTAAGTAGAATTACAGCTGTCCTGAGGGTTGGCATCTCTCCCTTTCCAAACGGGTGACTAAAATGCTCCGACGTATGTTTTGTGTTCTATGCCTGAATGGGGTTTCGTAATGTTTTTTTTTTTTTTGGCTCCTTTCATCTGAATTAATCTAGCATCTCTCTTCCTGGAAAGCTCTCGTATTTCCTGCCAGAAAAAATCACCATCATGAAACATGACAAGACGGCGGGCGAATCTTGTTCTACGCATGTAAGCAGCGATTTTTCAACTACCACCCAGGGAGGACGAAGCAATTCCACGGATGGACTGTGTCGTAGGTTTTAATTATAAATGTTGTAAGCTCTTAACAAAAATAGAAGCTTCAACCTTTTTGTCGCTCTCATTCTGTGCGCTACGACGGCATCAGGAATTAGTCTCCTTGTTAGAAATTCCTGTGGAGTGACACAGCGAGAGTGGGGGTGACGTAATACTGTACTGAATAAAAATTTATCGGACGGTTCCTTTGTATAAGCTAGAGGAAAGACAATTGTTTTCTAAATGAATTGCTGAATGACTAGGTAAGGGAAAAGGCTCTAATGTGGGCCTTTGAAACTAGAATTGGGCCTATCGTTATAACCTTTTCAATGTTCCCCATAGCTTAAATAAACAAACCCCCAAACAAATTTGCTTTCTACCCCCCACATACCCCCTTTATATCGCCGTCAACCCCCCAATTGCTCCCCCTACTCCTCCCACTCAATTTGGTCATTTTTTTCTCCCTTTCATTTTTTTATTTTATTGCGTGGAAAACAAATTTTCCCCAAAGCCAATTTATCAGCACCTCCGTTTTGTGGCGGGCTATCTGCAGCTTCGATCCCTGCATCCATTTTCAATTATCCGATTGCTTCGGTCGCCAGCATTTTCACTTCTTCCAGTGTTTCGCCTTTTACTGATAATACGATGTCATCTGCAAAGCCAACGATCACTACGCCTTTGGGAAGCTTCAGCGTCAGCACCCCGTTGTACATCTCTTTCCAAAGTGTTGGGCCAAGGATGGAACCTTGCGGAACTCCCGCCGTGATGTTCACCGATTTCCGCCCCATGGAGGTCTCGTAGATCAGCACCCGGTTCTGAAAATAACTCTTCAGAATTCTGCACAGGTAATCAGGGACCCTCATTCTGTGCAGCGACTCGGCAATAGCCACCCAGCTGGCGCTATTAAAGGCGTTCTTAACGTCGATCGTTACAACAGCGCAATATCGATCGCCTCTCCGCTTCTGTTTGGACGCCTTTACGGCTGTCTCGACCACTGTCCGAATGGCATCCACCGTAGACTTCCCTTTCCGGAAACCGAATTGCATCTTCGATAGCCCGTGCTCACTCTTAATAGCTTTCGTCAGCCTGTTGAGGATGATCCTTTCCAGGAGTTTCCAAAGCGTATCCAATAGGCATATTGGCCTATACGACGCTGGATCCCCCAGAGGCTTTCCTGGCTTCGGCAACAGAACTAATTTCTGTATTTTCCACCTGTCCGGGAAATGGCCTTCCTCCAGACATTTCTGTAACACATCCCTGAACATTTCCGGGAACGCCTAAATCGCCACTTTCAGAGCCACGTTAGGGATTCCATCCGGTCCGGGTGCCTACCTCACCTTAAGCCCTTTCGCCACTGCCACGAGCTCCTCGTTCGAGACTTGCATGCCCTCAACATTACTTCTCTCATCTTCGCCGTACGGTGTACGTGGCCACGTCGTTGGATCGTGCGTCGGGAAAAGTCCATCTACGATAACCTTCAGTTTTGCTGGACATAGCTCTGCAGCCATTGATGGGCCTTTGATCTTCGCCATGACAATACGGTACGCGTCGCCCCAGGGGTCAACATCAGCGGCTCGGCACAGCTCCTTGTAGCAGTTCGTCTTGCTCAGTCTTATCTCTAGTTTTAATTCGGTCCTAGCCGCTCGGAACACCACCCTATGTACCTCTCTGTCTGCTACGGTTTTAGCTCTCTGGACACGTCTTCTGGCTCTGAGACAACTAGCGCGAAGGATGCTGAGTTGCTCATTCCACCAGTAAGCTGGGCGCCGCTTGTTCCTCGGCTTCAGTTTCCTCGGCATGGTTGCGTCGCATGCCCTTACTAACGTATTTGTCAGCTTGTCCGCGTTTCGGTTCGAGAGTTCGTTGTCGAACCGAAGTACCTCAACAAAGAGTTCCTTGTCAAAGACCTTCGTCTTCCACTTCCGCTCGCAACTATTTGTCCTTCGTATTGCGATAGGATTTCGCCATCGCGGATCGCCAGATGGTCGCTATGGGTATACTCCTCACACACTCTTCAGTTCAAGTCTCCTCCGATGACGACCGGCCTTCTTCCGATTAGCTTTTCAGTCAGTGCATCCAGCATCTGATTGAGGTTTATTTGGGTTACCTCTATTAACGACTTGAGCTCGACCGATCACCCACTTACTCGACCCGACTCCAACAGCTTGTTGGCTGCAGCTGTCGGCAGACCTATCGCTGCCGTCTGTGTACCACCATACGCCTTCCTCAGACCGGATTGTCATTGGTGCATCTCCAAGATCGCAGTGACCCTTCAGCGCCCTCCTCAGCTCGTCTTCTGTTGTGATCTCGTCAAGATCCTTGCACTCGATCACAGTCTCCTGTGAGAGAGCTCTAACTATCGCCTACTCACCAAGAGACTTTTCGACGAGCGTCTTGAAGGCTGTGCTCTTGATGGCAGGATCCTTCTTCAGCTCGGAGAGCATCTCACCTTTCTGGGTGCGCCTGGTTTTTACCACCTTTTCCCCTAGTTCCTTCAACTCCGGATTAGCTCTCACTTTTTGGAGGAGTTCAGCGTACGTCGTTCCACTTTTTACTTGAACAATTAGAGCGTCACCCTTACTTCGCTCCCGACTGCTTCCCTGGAATCTGCTTCTTCTTCTCTCCTGGCGTTTTGACTTGCTGCTGGTTTTTCTTCTTTTTGTCTTTCTGTTTGCCAACAGTGCGCCATTCACTGCCTTCACCTTTCTCCTCATCGTTTTTGAGCCTTTTCAACTCCTCCTCATCTCCTGATGTGTCCCTTTCCCATTTCTCCGAGCGTGGATTCCTACGGCGTCTTCAGTGCATCAACCGTTGCCTTTTCCGTTGCCCTTTGGCTGTCCTCAAGCAACTTTTCGGCAGTCTCTGCTCTCGTCCTCAGTGCGCCCTGTTCGCGTTCGGCTGCAATCACGGCCGATTTAACACGCGTCACCATCTCTTTGATTTCCTTGTGGACGTTGTGCCTGTCCTATACATAATCATAGAGCTCGTCGATCCGGTTTCTGACTACCTCCATCCATTTCTTCCCAACACAGTCCCCTCGAGTTGTGCTACTCCTGCGTTGCGGAGTGAACAGCTGGGTCAGGAACCCCAGTGACTTGCTACTGCTGGTACTTGCAGGGGCCTCCGAATTCGGCACTGGTGACCTCTGAAGCTTTCCGCTTCTTGCGAACACGATCGCACCTCCGTCTCCGTTGCCTGGCGTTTTGCCATCGTCGTTAAATTCTTTTCTTCTTTTTCATCTTTTTTGTTTTTTCCTCCGTTGTCCTCCATTTTGTTGGGTGCCCCCTCCGAATCGCTATCTCTACATGTTGTAAAGACCGGACTCAGAAAAAAATGAGACACACAAAAATGATCACCAAAACTTCATTTTAAATCGGATACTTCTCAAATTTTCAGGGATTAAAAAACTATATATCAGCTATATTTTAGCATAATTTATTTATTGAATTTCCTCCCCCAAGCTGAATGCTCGTACATTTCTCTTAACACTGCTCATGAGATCTTGGGCGAGGCTTTGTCCATCTTCCGTACACAATTTCTCCCAGTTTTTCTTCAAAGCTTCATCGGTTTTGAATGTTTTTCCGCTTTTCTTCAACTTCTTCGTCATTATCGCCCAAAACTTTTCGATCGGACGAAGTTCTGGTGTATTTGGCGGGTTCGCCTCCTTCGGGACCACATTAACGCCCTTCGCTTCGTACCAATCCATTACAGGCTTGGCGTAATGGCACGAAGCGAGATCCGGCCAGAACAACGTGGGACCACGGTGAGAGCGGAGGACCCCCCTCCTTACTCCCCCTTTCCCTCCCCCCCCCCCCCCCCTTCCCCCTTTTCCCCCTCCTCCTCCCCCCTCCCCCCCCCCCCCCCCAAACCCGCCCCGGGTTTTTTGCCCCCCTTTATTCTCCTCCCCCCCCCCCCCCGCTTCCCCCCCCCCGGCCCCCCCCCCCCCGTTCCCCCCTGTGTTTCGTGTTCCGTCCGTTGCGCCCTTCCCCGCCCCAAACCCCGTCCCCCCCTTCCTGGTCTGCTGGACGCCACTTCGACGAATTGACCTATTTGGCCACGTCTCGGGTGGAAAGGTTCGGGTTATACTTAAAGTTCTTCCGCGCCTTATCTGGGTATTCCGTTTTCGGTTTTCGGCCGCTTCCAGCACGCCGCTCGATGGTCTTCGTCTCCTGGAACATCTTCACAACGCGGGACACTTTGAAATGGTGGATTCCAAGCCTTTTGCCGATCCATCTGTGCAACTGACCAGGATTATCGATCACCGCGCCCAAGACTTGCTGGCGTAGCTCTTCTTGTTTCAAGTGCATCTTGAAAACTACTTGACAGATCGCAATAATTTTGCACACATAAACATAACACTCTAAGCTAGTATTACCCAAAATTTCATTAATTTTTACCCACGCGATAAAAAGTTACACCCAAAAAAAGTGTCGCATTTTTTCCGAGTCCAATCTTTAGATAGTCGTCTATCGTGACCCCATGGTTATCTTTGAATCAGGGAGGCCATGCTAGGGTTAACACGTTCCTCAATGGGGTTTAAGCGGCCAAATTGCCTGAAACTCGACCAAAAGATGTACTTTTATACGAAGAATCTTTTAACCGAGTTTCCAAAAATTTGGCATCGAAACCCCCAAGACGAAGAGAATCATTTTGTACCGAAGCAGTGCTTAACCCTACATATTTTTGTATGGGGGTCTCTAAAACATCCCTAAAAACGATAAAATATTTAGAAACGCCTACTTGAGTAGCTGTGTATGGTGACTTCCCTCAAGGCCAATTGGCCGTTTAATGCATTTACTGGAGGCAAAATGGTTTTAAAATGCTTTTTCAACTCACCATAATAAGATAATATGAATGAGTCTTGAAACGGCATTTCAAAACAGCATTTTACGAGTTCAAAAAGTCGAAATAAAACATTTGATAGGAGTAAAATGAATTTGAGAAAACATGAGATTTAAGATCGTTGTAAACAAGCTGACTAAAAACCTATTGGCACCTCTTGGTGCCATAGTAAAACCAAATTGATTTCTAGTGGCTTTCATAAAAAAATTAATGAAACTTAATAAAGCTATATGGTTTTGGTAATGTTACTTGAGATCAGCTCTACCACTGAATTATAGTCCGAATTAATTCAAACTAAGGAACATATATCTTAGCCCAGTGGTTCCCTACCTTTTTGGGCTCGCGACCCCCTTTTTGAATCAGTAATGGCCCCGCGACCCCCTTGGAAAACTAATGTGATTATGTTGCGATAAAAATAAAAAAATACATCAATTTACGATCTTTTGCGACTTCAACGTAGTTGTTAACATCCATACCTCTCACGCCAAAGTCACGAGTTCAAATCTCACCCCCGGACAAGTGCGAAAATACCCCAAAGGTTTTTGAGTGACTACGACGGGAGGTGAACCCGCATTGGGGTGAAAATCTCGATTATCAAGGAACTAACTACTTATCTTTTTGATTTATTACGACATTTTATGTTATAACCAGGGAAAAACACTCTCAGTGTGATTGCTGCGCCTGGATTTGGGACACTAGATTTGAAATTCGGGGCTGTATTTGAGATAACGCCAATCTCATGTCATCTTCTACGTTCAGTCTGTTTCTTATCTTCGTTTTGATTTGAAGTAGAGTTGAAAATCCGCTTTCACAAAGGTATTTTGACACGAATGGGTTTAGAATCTTCAATGCCTCCATAGAAAGTTTGGGGTACAAGCCATACATAGCACACCAGAACTGGCTCAGTTCCTTTTCATGAAACAAATCGCGAGACGAAGAATCGTTTTTCAGGTCCATGAATTCATCCTGTATCTCATCTGGAAGGCTAGCCACATCCAATGAAGATGAAAACGGGTTGCGTACTAAAGCAGCTACTTCTTGCTTCAACTCGGGGAAATACTTCTCAAATTGCTGCTCCAGGGAATCCAAATGTGCAATAATTTCTGCTTGGAGAGCCGAAGTCAGCTCGCTGGCTCCTATATCGGTCATATTGCACAGACGATCAAACATGGACATTTCCCATCTTAACTTTTCGGCGCCAATTTTTTAGTTTTTCCGCGAATGCATGAAGATGATCTTGGAAGTGAACAAGATTGGATTGTTTGCCCTGAAGTTTCAAATTCAGCAAATTCAGATGCTCAAAAACATCAGCTAAGTAAGCGAGACGCTTCTAAAAGTCTCCTTCATTAAAATGTGCAAGGAAATCATTTTTCCCTTGAGCTTTCAAAAACGTTTGGATCTCATCCTTCAACTCGAAAACACGGTTGACTACATTACCCTTCGACAACCAGCGTACGGAAGTGTAGAAAAGAAGAAACTCATGATCTGAGTTCATTTCCCTGCAGAGTTCCTTGAATAAACGTGTATTAAGGGCTCCAGACTTAACATAGTTAACAATCTTTATGACCAATTCCAGTACTTTCAATAACCCTTCCGGCAACGTCTTGCTGGCAAGAGCATATCGATGGATCATGCAATGGACACCTGTGGCATGTGGGGCAAGCTCCTTGACCTTCTTCTGAAATCCAGATTTCTTGCCAAGCATTGCAGGAGCTCCATCGGTGCAAACCTCACAAAGTTTTTTCCACTGCAAGTCACCAGATTCAAAAAACGCCTTGATTTTAGCCATGATGTCATCACTCTTGGTAGTAGTTTCCAAGTCACAACAGAGAAGAAACTCCTCCTTTAAATCACCAGCAGAGCATACGTACTTCACACCCCAGCTGCCCCGGCTGCTCCTGGTTCATCGAGTTGAATTGCCGAAAGGAGATTGTTTTATTTTTTCCAGAACTTGCTCTTTCACGTCTTCGGACATATGGGCAATTCGTCTTTGCACACCCAAGTAGCACACGAAACATCTTTTATATTCAACAATTAGTTTTCACATTTCATTTTAGTAATTCTGCAGTAACAAAAAGCATATTTTGTTACAGCAGAGTATATTTCACGTACACGATATACTAGATATTTCATTGATGTTTCTCCAAATGGTTTACCAAGACCATTTAAAACAAACATTGGAGTTAGTCGAGACCTGTTTGTTTTTGTAAACTTGCAGCTAAGTAAATTTAATCATGACGTTGCAAAGTTAATATTTTCCAGTGTATGTGATGTTTATTATTCAAAATTTTGACCTCCAGTGCAACATAACAAATATGCTACACTCTTGTTCCAATAAAGCGCTCTGATACTTAAGGTTTTCATCCTTTTTTTTCTTCTATATAAATAAAAATGAGTTGGGGTTTCCTTTGTCACGATTTAACTCGGAGACTGCTGAGCCGATCGGCGTGAAAATTTGTATGCAGGGTTTTTTGGGGCCGGGAAAGGTTCTTAAGACAGTAAGAGACCCCTCCCTCCTCTGAAAAGGGGGGCTCCCATACAAATGAAACACATATTTCTGCATAACTCGAGAACTGATCATGCAAAGGAACCCAAATTTAGCATGCAGAAGTTTTTGGAAGCAAGAAATGTTTCTATGGTAGTTTGAGACCCCTCCCTTTTCTAGAAAGGGAGGCTCCCATACAAATGAAACAAAAGTTTCTGCATATCTCAAGAACTAATCAAGCAAATGGAACCAAATTTGGCATGTGGGGTTTTCTGGTGGCGAAAAATGTTTTTATGGTGGTTTGAGACCCCTCCCCTCTCCTAGAAGGGGTGCTGTCATACAAATGAAACTGAAATTTCTTCATAACTCTAGATCTAATAAAGCAAATGGAACCAAATTTGGCTTGCGGGGATTTTAAAGGCAATAAATGTTTCTACAGTAGTTTGAGACCCCTCCTCTCTCTCTGGAGGGGGGGGGGGGGGTCTCCCATACAAATGAAACACAAGTTTCTGCAGAACTCTAGAACTAATCAAGTAAATGGAACCAAATTTGACATGTAGAGGTTTTTGAAGGCAAGAAATGTTTCTAAGGTAACTCGAGACCCCTCCGCCCTCTGTTAGAGGGGGGCTCTCATACTAATGAAACACAAATTTGTGCATAACTCGAGAATTAATCAAGCATATGGAACCGAATTTGGCAAGTGGAGGTTTTTGGAGGAGAGAAATGTTTCTATGGAAGTTTGAGACTCCTCCGCCATCTGAAAGGGGGAGGGAGGGGGTTTCCATACAAATGCAACACAAATTTCTGAATAACTCGAGAACTTATCAAGTTAATGGAACCAAATTTGGCATGTGGAGGTTTTCGAAGGCAAGAAATATTTCTATTGTGATTTGAGACTCCTCCGCTCACTGAAAGAGGGGTCTCTCATACAAAGGAAACACGAATTTCTGCATAACTCGAGAACAAATCAAGCAAATGGAACCAAATTTGGCATGTGGGGGGTTTTGAAGGCAATGATTGTATGGTGGTTTGAGAAACCACCCCCCTCTGGAAGGGAGGGCTCCCATACAAATGAAACACAAATTTCTACCAAAAATGAGAATTATCCAGGTTACTTAAACACGTGTATTTCTCTGGTAAGAAACATGTTTTGATAGAAGTTTGAACCCCTGCTTATTCAAGAAAAAAAAACTCATTTTGAAAAAAAAAACCCATAAACGTGCCAGTTATATTAAATTTTCCTTCATTTAGTTGCAAGCGTAGCAGCGCACGCACCGGGTTCAGCTAGTAAACAATGCAATTAAATAATTGTTCTTAATTTCACAATAAGTTCTACACAAAAACATGTTAAGAACGGTTGGATATTTTCCACCTATGCTTAGATTACTACACTTTGAAACATTTGTGCCTGTAGTTATTGAAGTAACGCATTTAATTATATTTTATAATACAATTGGTAAAAAATGTATGACTTAAACCAAAATTACGGATAGTCAAATTCAAAAAACGGATAATCAAATTCAAAAAACGGATAATCAAATCCAGACTTTGAATATATGGAAGGTTAGTAATACTAGGATTTTATTTTATTATTCCGTTTAAACCTCTAAATGAAATCTTCACTCAATTGTTCTTCAGTTTTTTCAAGTAAAAAGCATGGTATAGTTTCTGAATTATTGTTATTATTGTTCCAATGGATTGAACACTTTTGTTGAAGGCGTATGGGACATTGTTGTTTTACTTGTAATGCCAGTTAAACATCATAAACAAAAAAAACCCACTATCAGACTACTACTGTCGCTATTGTCCAGATATATATAATTTAAAGATTTTTGATTAGGTAAATATCATAGAAGCACGGAACGTGTTAAGGTTCATAATTATTTAAGCCGGTAGTGTATTTGGTTTGTTCGTAGAAGCCATATGCCAAAATCTTGCAATACCAAATGAGATATTAAAATATCACTCATTCTTCCACAGTTTGAACCTAACATGAACCTATGACGATTTATTATTGTTAAAATTAATCAGAAATCTGAATTTTCAAATGTAAACATAATTTTAAACAAATTTTTCTTTTCAAGTTCGAAAGCAATGCTATATTCTCGAGGATTTATTCAAGAGCGTTTAAATTTTTCGTAGTAGAACAGAATATTGATCCATGAATCTGAAAGCGTTTAAAAAATAAACTTATTCCAACACGATTTTTAGATCATTTTAGTTCCTTGTATTTTGAACACGAATGTTTGGTTGATAACGATATCCATTTAAAAAAAAAAGTTATCCACTCTTTCTTTTACAATTCGGTATCATTTCACTTTTTTGCAACGCAATTTAAAATATTTGAAGGTTTTACAAAATGCTATTGCAACTCTGTAGAAACAATGTCAAGTTGCAAACAAACTCCACCCTTGCGCTTTTTCCGTTCCTGTTGTGTATGATTTTGAGGTATATAGCCAAACAAAACTATCCCTAATTTGTTTCAAGAGCGATTTTTATACTCTATTGAAACAAGTTGTGCTACTTGGGCAGTGTTGTTTGATAATGACACTTGCCGCATTTTCTTTTCACTTGCTTCCCCAAGAACCAAATTCACCATTTTCAGCATGCTGATCAGAGTTTCTCCAATCGTATGAGGTTTTTTGTTTTTAGCGATTTCCAGTGCTGTCTCATATGACTTCTGCTGTGTTTTGTTGTTGAATGCTGCCAGTGCAAGTGGCATCGAATCTCTGCCGTTTCAAACCAGCTTCATGACGCCGAAAAAAGTCCACATCCTTAGTACTATGCTCGGCATGCTTGGTATCCAAACGCCATTTCAATTCTGATGGCTTCATTGATTCAACACTCATCACAACGCCACAAAGCACGCACTGTGGCTTATCGACGCCATTAACGATTATAGTTGTGAAACCGTATTTCATATAATCCTCGGAATAAGGAGTGTATCGAAAATAAGCTATCCACAAACTTTCTTTCAAATTATGTTTAAAACCGATATTTTATTCATACAAAAAATTGATCCTTTATTGTACGAGGTTAAACTTGAACATAATGAAGACCGGATGAAATTTAAGTTATTCCTTCACGAATTTTCGAACTTTGGATCGAATGCTCTTCATCAAGTTCCGGACAAGTGTTGCATCGCATTTTTTGGACGCTTGAGCCCAAATTTTTTTGAACTCCTGCATGTTCCCAGCTGCCTTACCCGTCTTCTTGAAGACCCTTTTCACGATTGCCCAGTAACGTTCGATGGGTCCAAGCTGAGGGCAATTTGGTGGATTGATATTTTTCTCAACGAAATCTATACCCTTTTCCGCAAGCCGATTGAGAGTGGTTTTGGCATAGTGAGCCGACGCTAAATCCGGCCAAAACAGTGGAGGTGTACTATGCTTCTTATATAAAGGCAACAATCTCTTCTGGAGACACTCAGATCGATAGATTTCCGCATTTATAGTTCCGGTAGTGTAAAAAATGGTTGACTTCAAACCACAGGAACATATTGCTTGCCATACCAGTACCTTTCGACCGAATTTCTCCACTTGCATCGACCTGTCCGCATCGCTCACATCCTCCCCAACGACGGCAGTAAAGTATTGTGGACCTGAAAGGGTTTTTGAGTCCTCCTTTACATAGGTCTCATCGTCCATCAAAACGCATGCATCCGGACGCTGCAAAAGACGCGAATACAATTTCCGGGCCCTTGTTGCTGCTCGCTTCTTCTGTTCTGCACTTTGTTTCGAGATTTTCTGCTTCTTGTAGGTCTTCAGGTGGTTTCGCTTCTTGATACGCTGGATCATTCCGACACTCGTTCCTGCTTTTTTGTCCAAATCACGTATTGACATTGATTTGTTCTTCATGATTAGAGATACCACTTTCTGCTCCAGTTTCGGGTTGGAAGAACCGGGTTTTCTGCCTCTTCCTGGTAGCTCATCCAAAAAATAGTGTTCCCCAAACTTATTAATGATGGTTTTAACACTCGCATGATGAATTCCAAACCGCTTCGCCAATTTTCGCATAGTAATACCCTTCTCACTTAGCCATGTGTCCAGAACCTTAATTTTCACTTCCTTTTCAATACGCGACATTTTGAAAACGCAGAATTTGAACCGCACAAACAAGTAAACAAAAGAAAGCTGACAGTCAAACGCACAACATGCAGTGTTCAGAGCATAAAAAACCATCACAAATACATGCGTACAATGCAAATGTATGTGGATAGCTTATATTCGATACACTCCTTACTTGCGTTTCTTTTCCACGGTGAGGCCGTCTATAAAGCACAACATAATCTTGTTCCTTTCTGTAACTATTTTAAATTTATTGAATACTTTACTTATTCAAGTTGACAATATTTAGTTTGCAGCGGTAAACCAAAATCTAAGCAAAATTTTAAATGTGGAAACAACAAATTGGTCGGTTGATTGATTCGGGACACGACGCGTGAATGGCCAGTTCAGTTGTAAAAGAAGCCAAAACCAATGAGCCAACTACTTACTGCGCATTCTTCACGTTTAACGAAGAATGCGCACACTAATATATCAACTCACATCTCAATAAGAAGGAAAGAGCAAGTAAAAAATGAATCCATTAAATCGCGTGTGCTAGCAAGAAAAAAACAATGGTAGAAGCAACTGTCCTTTTTTTTTTTTTTTTTTCAAAATTGCTACAAAGTGTCTACAACGAGTGCTTATTACTATTATATAAAATATTTTACAATACATACATCTGCTGTTTGAAATGCTTCAAGGAAAATTTGCTGTTGTTCCATCTTTGAACTTTTATTTTGTTTTGCAAATCTTCAACACTTCCATCTGAATAGTTTCTAATACAATAACTTATTGTTTCTACAGTTAACCACAAAGCAGCTTTATATTTATAATTATTACATCCTATTCCACATTGAAACAAATCTAGCGCATTCGTTACATTTATTTTAAATTTCGTTTTGATTGTGTTATTTTACCAATTCCAGATTACTGCTGACCCTCAACAATTCTTGATCCTATGATCAACAGAGTCGATTCTTCCACAAGAATCGCAAGTTGGTGAATCAATTCCTCTCACTTTGTGCCTGTGTAATTTGAGTTTGTATGGAATTAAATCTCGCAAAAGGAGGAATAGTGTAGACTTGGATTCACTTGTCAGGAAATTTTGGTTTGCATTTTAAAAACTTATTTTCCCACTGCAAATATGGATTTTTTTCTTGCTGTTTAACTTTAATATCCAGTTCAGTTATAAATTCGTCGTATAATTGTTTGCCTGTTCTGAATGTCGTGTCTTTATACTGAATAGACTGTTTTATCCATTCACGGGTGTTTCTAGTTAAATTTTTATTTGTTACTTGCTCTATCATGAATTGATCGATTGTAGCGTTTTTACCAGAGACTAAAATATTTTTTATGAACAGCGCCTTAGATTTTGATTCAACATCTACAAGAGATAAACCACCTCAATGGACTGGAGCGTATAGTTCATTCCGCTCCACTTTATAAAACGATCCTTTCCAAATGAAAGTTCCACATTGTTTTTTAATTATTGCAATGTGTTTGTTATCCGGTGGGAATAACTGTGCAATATACCATAGTTTTGACAGCGCATAGATATTCAATGTCCATATTTTCTGTATTATATTTAACTTTCTGGTATACTGCTTTGACAAACCATAGTTTATATTTTTTATCAATTTGCTGTAATTAATGTCAATCATGTTTTGGAAACTCTCAGTAAATATTACTCCGAGGATTTTGATGTCTCTCGATTCTCTGATTAGCTGCGGTCCTATGGTGCAGTTATTTAAAGGGTGATACGGTCAAAATTTGGTCAAGGGAAAACGCGTGTAAATCGGTGAAATCGTTTATTTAAAAAATCAAATTAAATTTCTTTTTCAAGTTCAATTAGTATAAAATTCAGGAAAAATATTCAGTTAGGCTTCCGCTTTTCCAAATCCGAATTGCCGGGCCTTACGCTTGACCCCTGCCATCAGATTTTGTACAGCCACCTTGTCCACCTTCTTCGCCGCAGAAAGCCAGTTTGCCTTGAACTGCTGCTCGTCCTTAGCAGTTTTTTTGGTCTTCTTTAGGTTCCGCTTGACAATAGCCCAGTATTTCTCAATTGGGCGGAGCTCTGGCGTGTTGGGAGGGTTCTTGTCCTTGGAAACCACCTGCACGTTGTTGGCGGCGTACCACTCCATGGCCTTTTTACCGTAATGGCAAGATGCCAAATCCGGCCAAAACAGTACGATTTCCCCCCGATCCAGACTTCCTGGCTGTCGACAAACGTTTCCCAAACACTTTAATTACATTTGTAAGTTTTTGCTATTTTCTATTTTTTGTCTTTTCTACGTCTGCGGTGCCTGGATTTCCCCGTTCCCCCACCAAAATTTAAATACCCTCCCCTCCTTCTTTGACCGGCATTTCAACAACGAAAGAGGAAATCCCAAAACAAAATAAGAAAAAAAATCCACACCCCCCCCCCCCCAAAAAAGAGGGGTTTTTAAGTTTTTTAAATAGAAAAATAAAAAAAAAACGTCAAGTTGATATTGACCAAATTTTGACCGTATCGCCCTTTAGTCTTAGAAAATTTGACTTGGTATAATTTATTTTGATTTTCGAATATATGCTGAAATAGTTAATCAGTTCCAAAGCAATGCTAAATTCTTCATCATTTCTGATGAAGATATTCAAGTCATCTGCATAAGCAATAACTCTAACAAAAATATTGTCGACAAGAATTCCTTTAATGTTTTTATCTATCATTCTCAACAATGGTTCTATGTAAAGTGCAAATAATGCCATACTCAATGGGCATCCTTGTCTTACTGAGCACTCAATAGGAAACGAGTTCGTCAAAAATCCATTAAATAACACTCTTGATGTTGCGTTTTTATATAATTTTTGAAGACAATTTATAAATTTGTCCGGAAAATCGAATCGTTTCAATATCTCCCAAAGAAACTTATGGTCAACACGATCAAAAGCTTTCTCAAGATCTACCGAAAGTATTATACCCCTAAACTTTTTTGACTTATTTGCTTTAATAATTATGTTTCGTAACAATGTCAAATTGTCAATACATGAAGTATCCTCTATGCTAGCTGATTGTCCAACACCCAGCAATTTTTCCATTAAAGGTTTCAGCCTATTGCATAAAATCTTAATAAGAATTTTATAATCACTGTTAAGCATGCTGACGGGTCGTTTGTTATTCAGATCGTAATTGTTTCCCTCTTTCGGAATCAATGCAATTATGCCAGCTGTAAATAAAGCCGGGGGGTATTCACCTTCAATAAAGTAAGCATTATATAATTTGATTAAGTCCTCTTTGAATAAGTCGAAAAAAGATGAGTAAAATTCGTAGCTTATCCCATCTGGACCAGGGGAGCTATTTTTTTGAAGCCTCCTTAATCGCATGCTCAATTTCAGCAATCTCAATTGGTTTGGATAATTGTTGTATATAATTTTCGCTCATTTGTATATCAATGTGATCAAAAATATCCCTATGATCGGTAGTAGGTCTATTGCTGTCTTTGAACTTCTTGGAAAAATAATCAAAAATTTCGTTTCTTAACTGCGATGGGTCTGACGTGACATCTCCGTTTACCTCTAGTTTTAATAGTTTTGAATTTGCGGATCGATTTAGAAACGATGTTACTTGAAAAAACGACAATTTTTCATCTGAGTGCAAGGATTGCGCTTTCATCTTATTTCTAAATCTATTAAGTCTTTTCTGTTCTGAATCCATTAATTTGGATTTAGCTAAATTCAATTCATCAGAAACGTCAATATTCAGAGCTTCATATCCTACAGCATCATAAAAGCATTTGTAGTAAAAGTTTTTTTCACGACTAAGTTGTTGATTTAAAGCAAATGATTCCCCTTTGAAAAATCTTTTGATGCCGTTTTTCACGTCGTTGTTCCACCAAAAGCTAATATTTTGGAAAGAATTTCTATTCTTCAACTGCAAGTAATAAGTTTTAAATTTTTCCTGGATTCCTTCATCATGAATGAGGCTTGAATTTATTTTCCAAAAACCTCTTCCATAAAAATTCATTTGCTTTATGTCATTGATTTCAACCGTCAAAATAACACTACGATGATCAGAGAAGGGAACCGCGATAGTTTCAACTTTTTTGACATGTTTAATAAAGATTTTTGACCCATAAAAACGATCAAGCCGAGATTTAGATTCCCCCTAACGAAAGTAAAATATCTACTTTTGTTTTTCGCAATTTCGATATCAAGAAGTTCAAGCTCCTTTACCATGTTTTTCAACCCGTTACAAACATTTTTGATCAATCCAGTAGAATCGTTTTTATCAATTATGCTATTGAAATCTCCGAGTATTACGTTCTCCCTAAACTCTCCTATGTTAATCAGAATCTCCTCAGTAAACAAAAGATTTCTCTCTTTTTTGTACTTGGAACCTGAGTACGCATAAACATTAACAAAATTCACTTCATCTACTACAAGTGACGTAATCCGACCATTAGTGTTCATTATAAGATTGGAGAAACTGATGTTATTACGTAACAGTACTGCTGTGCCTTTTCCATCATGGCTGATGTTGACTATTGCAGTGTGGGTTGGAATGAAAGAAAAAATTTCAAAACTGACTTCTTGCAAGAAAATAATATCAAGATCGTTGTTCCACACGAATTCTTTAAAAAGATGTTGTTTGACTCGACATCTGATAGCATTCAAATTTAAAGTTGCAATTTTTCGGATGTATGGCATACTTATTCAAGTAAAGAATCTATTGTCCAGATTTCAGAGTGTGGAGCTCAACTTAAATTCCGTCCCAATGCACACAATTGGTTGGTATGAAATCAATATGGTCGATACGACAGAAAAATTTGGCGTGAGAACCCCACGTTATTAATGTCTATGTTATACGTTCTAAATTCTTTCCCGATGTGCCACGAGAGCGTCCACGCGATCTCCCGTGAGATCTGCTACGAGCACTATCCCGAGTTCTAACGCGAGAACTGCTACGCGAGCGACTTTTAGTTTCGGTTAAAGGCTGTTTTTTCTTTTTTCCACCCCCTTATCCTTTCTTTTCTCCGCATCTGAGCTATCATTTTCGGATGCCGGTGGTCGTTTCAAACCGGTCTCCTCCTTTCCTCCGTGTGATGTATCGTTCGTCTCCATTATTTGTTGTTCATTGTCCGGATTGAGCGCCCTTTGTTCAGTAGAAAGTGTTGGTTGTATCGTCGTATCTTCGTTTACCTCGACTGTCTTTTCACCGCTTGTTACTGTATTGTTTGCATTCCGTGCACTAGGGAATCTCGGAACTTGGAACACTGTCATCGATGTTGACGATGTGTTTGTGTTTCCACTGGAACCTGCCGCAATCCTCAGATTGGCTGCCACCTGGCTGTATAACCTGCTGTTGACTGGGCCAGATAATCCTTGATTTTTAATGTCCGCTAGCTTGGGACAGTCTGTTTTGTTATGTCCTTCAGCCTTGCAAAAGAAACACTTGTTCTTCAATCCCTCATAATAAAGCCTGGCACGAAAATGGCTAATGAACACGTTTGCTGGAATTTCTTTTTCTATTTCAATGTGAACCCCTCTCACACCACTGAAAACTTGGTATCCATATTCTGCTGGGTATCTCTCACGGACGTGTTGCCGAATTCTACCGAACTGTTGTAGCACTGCTGCAATATCTTTATCCTCCGTTTCCGGGGGTAGGTTGAAGATTCGAACGTATTTGAATTGCCTGCTGGCCATCTCGAGCTGAACCCGCGTTGTTTCTCCATCCGCATATTGGAACCAGTAATGGTCTTCCATGCCACTACTGAATCGATTGAAACTACTTTCGTCGAGAAATTTCATGTAAAACCTCTGATCATTTTCGTCTTTGTACACGGAATGTACATCGGTAGCTGGAACTTTTAGCACACGCATGATGAACCGTAAAACATCCAGGTGGGCTGGTACCTTGGCCGACTGGGCAAAGGCCAGTTTCAAAGTGTTCTTTCTGGTTTCCATTTATATATCTATTCAGTGAATAGATTCCGCTAACACAAAAAAAAACACACTAAGTGTGAACAACTGTTTATTACTGTATCAGCACTATCGTGTATGTGTTCACTCCACGGCGTCCGAGTAAAAACTGCTCCTTCCTCCCTTCCCCCCCCCCCCCCCCCCCCCCCACCAACTAATAAAACCCCCCACGACCCCAAAAAAACCCTTTTTTTTTTTAAAATCTACCCCTTTTAAGGGGAGGGTGGTTTTTTTTTTGAGGAAACAGATATTTTTTATTCTGTATGCATAAAAATTGTCACGCTGGTCAGACGCCCGCGACCCCCCTAGAAGGTCTCGCGACCCCTTGGGGGTCGTGGACCACCGGTTGGGAAACCCTGTCTTAGTCCTTCTAACATTTGATATCTTATTGAAAATTCTCGCATTGAGCCACCGAGGATGAGCTTGAAATAAGGTATAGTTTGAAGTAGATTCTGATGCATGGTCAGTATCGGAGTCATTGCTTGTTTTCGTTGCAATGATTCCACTTATATGACAGTTGAAACTCTCCACTTCATGTCGTGGTACAACATGTTTACATTCTTGTTACACTCAGTACAATGGCGTAGAATCAAGTGGAAGTGCTCAAACGAATTTTGTACGAATGGCAGCAAATTCCAAATTTATCGGTACGCGATCTTGCCAAGAAACTAAAACTACCGAAAAGTATCATTTGACCAGCGCTCGACTATGGATTCGAAGGTTGGAAGTGGAACAAATCGAAAAATAAGCTCCCGACAAATGGACAAGAATGTGGTAGCCATTATAGACAAAAATTATAATCTTTCTGTGCAAAATGTGGCTCGCAAAGTTGGAAAGTCAAAATTATACGTACAAAAAGTGAAGCAGAGGCAAGGACTGAAGGCGTACAAAGTGAAAGCTTTACACAATTTTTTTGCAAACATTATCTCGTAAAGTACACCGGGGGAAGTGTACCATCGGGGTAAGTGGATCATGTGATTATTTAAAATAGTAGTGCCTTAATTTCGCAATAATAACTAACACAAAATGAAGCATAGATTCAAAACGATACACTAGCACCAACACAGCAAAAATATCGAGCATATACACACACTAGCATAGTTGTTTACACGAAACGTCATTTCCAGCTTCGAAAAAAGTTAGTTTGCGTCGTAGTAAAAAGCTTCCTACACCGTTTAAACAGAAGTTTATTTCATTGTTTTGTTTTGCAGGTAACTATTATAAGTTAATCAACAAATTGAGCGGCAATAACAGTTCATTGTTTCTATCATAGTTTTTAAATTCAACATGATACACTTCCCCGAAGTTTTGCTACCACTGGGGGAAGTGGATCATATTTCGTTCATTTCAAATATACCATTATTCGTGTGGAGATTTGGTTGCTTTATGGTCTAAATGTGTGTTTAATTTACTATTAACACTTTTACAGCAATAATGGCTCGCACGTACGTTAAAAAAAGACCAGCATCTGCATATTCTAAAGTGTCATTAGAGTCTGCCATTGAAGCTGTTAAAAATAATCAAATGTCGATGTCCCAGGCTGCGAGATGCTATGGAATCCCAAGGTCAACCCTTCAAAAACGCGTGAATGGCCAAAGAGGCGTAAAAAGCACTACAGGTGGAAGACCAACTGCGATTCCGATAGCCGTAGAATCTAACATCGCATCTTGCATTAAAACGATGGAGAAGTGGGGCTTCGGGTTGTCCAAGGCTGAAGTTCTACAGGCTATCACACGGTACTTGACTGAAAACGAAATTCAAAACCCATTCAAGAACTCTGTACCCGGAGACGAATACTTTTACAGTTTCAAGAAACGCTATGGATTGTCCCAAAAGAAGCCTCAAGCTGTTGAGATCGCCCGGAAGAGGAATGTGGATCCGTTTGTTATGGCTGATTATTTTCAACTGGTCCAGAAAGTCACCCACGGAGTGCCTCCAGAACGCATTTATAACGTGGATGAATCTAGCTTCTGTCTTGATCCAACTCGTGTAAAAGTTGTTGGGGAGAAGGGAAGAGCAGCACATCGCGTTACAGCAGGACCTGCGAGGGAGAATATTTCCGTGTTAATGGGTGCCAACGCAGTTGGTGGAAAACTGCCTCCACTGATCGTGATTCCAGATGAGAAATATGAACCTGGGGCGCTTGAAAGATTCAAACGTTTTCAACATGCCTCAGCATTGGCTGTTGAACAGTCATCACTTCGCGAGAATGTTGAAGACACCAGTGTGCAAGCAGATAAAGCATCTTCGGCTGATGGATCCTTTGAGCAAATCCTGTTGGAACATGTGAAGCAGAATTCAACAGCATCGAAGGAAAAAAGGCGAAAAGTATGCCCCGGAGCCGAAGTAATTACATCAGCAGAGGCTCTCCAGACTGTGAAAAAGTCCAAGCAACGTGTGTCGAAGAAGACTTAATTGTCAAATTACTATTGCGACTAACTTTGAAGAAGTACAAATGTATCTTTAGAATTGGACTTTCTTTGCCATTATCTAGTTTCTCATGTACTAATCGATAGTATGGTTTTATACGTATCAATAAAGCTTCCTTGGGTTGTTCTAAACATTTTTTCTATTATTCGATTCTCATTCAAATATTAATCACATTTACGTGGTATCTGGACAACCCCTTTTCAAAAAAGTAACTTAATCAATACCACAAAAGCAATTTTGTGGTATTCTGGTAACTTTGAACGTGTTTCATTACATTTTATCCGCATATGAATGACATACATACAGATGATCCACTTACCCCTAACCGTTGGGGTAAGTGGACCATCCATCCATATTTTTAAAGTCGTTCGTCCCCCTTTTTGTAAAGTCCAAATATCAATGTTTTATCATCATTTTATACATAATACTCACACATTCCCGCAACATTACACACAAACATAATAATGCATTCTTGAGAGTTACACATGATGTTGAAGTTGAACTATGTGAAATCTTGTATCCACTTCCCCCGGTGTACCTTATCATAATGGACGACGAAACATACGTACTCGAAGACTTTAAACAGCTTCCGGTTCTGGTTTTTACACCGCAATGCAAAGAAACGCCGTTCCCGAGCAGTTTCGGACAAAGAGAGTGTCCAAATTCCCGAAGAAATATTTGATTCGGCAGGCCATACATATGTAGTTGTGGTCGAAAATCTAAAAGTTTCGTCTCTACTGGCACTATCAATAAAGATGTGTACGAGAAATCCGTCCTGGAATGGTATAAGGTACAAGAGGTCAAATACGTGCCAAAAACAGCCAATTCACCAAACTGCCCAAAACTTTGCCCAACCGAGAAGTACTGGGCTCTAGTTAAGCGGAAACTCTTCGAAACTAAAAAGAAAGCAAATGGTACCGATGATTTCAAGAGAAAATGGAGAATCGTCACGGCGGGCGTATCTGAGGATACCGTACGAAACCTGACGGCGGGTGTACCACAGAAAGTTCGAGAATTTTACTGAAAGAAGGATTAACATCTTAATCAACTGTTTCTAATATAGATATAACTCTATTATTGTGAAATAAACAATGGGTTTTGTTGAATGATGTGTAATTTTGTTTTGCTGCTATTATTTTGGTGTCCGAAATTTACCGTGGACAGGCTTTCGGGGAAAAAATATCCCTCAATGCATTGTAATCGTCAACTTCACGCATGGCGTAGTAAAAGAATATAATAAGATAATTTAGTGCCAGAAATCATGAAAACTCCAGAAAACATTCCTTTAATATTCTCTTCAAGATTGTTCGTCTAATTTTTTTCCAAACTGTTCTAATCTAGCTCTTCAATTGCCACGCCGGTGGAGATCATAAATCATGTTGATTTATATGTTTACAGCAAACATCGGTAGGCAGTTTAATTCCACTTCAAAAGAGGTCTAAAAATGTTAATGGAACACGAAACAGGCGGCATGAGTTGTTGTAGCAGGCAGTTTACTAATTGAAACTCAATTATGCAAAACAATTTAACGTACCAAACTGGAGGGTGCTCGTAAATATTATGTTTCCTCTGTCCAAAAAAGTACAGAAATAAGGTGCGGCACGAGTTCGGCACACCTTTACTTCACTCCGATTCTTCGATCAGACTTCCAACAGTCAAATAAGACCCACATTTCACTCCTTGCGCGGAAATGGGTTCCACAGGCTGAAATAGTGCTCCACCCTACTCCGCGGTAAAATTTCACACCCAGCTTGTCCGCAGACGACAAATCATTGCCGCAATTTCTCACCTCTCAGTGAGGGTGCGAAGCGTGTGATTACGTGCCAAGAGGCGAAAAATGTGAATGAAAACTTTCCAAGTCAGGCAACGGCGAGGATTATGGAAAGCGGAGGCGGATTTTGGACAATGTGGATGTTGACTTCGTAGCACGAGTGCAAATTTATTAGTTTCGATTGTTTATGATAATGTTTTCTTTTTCCCGTTATCCGCTTGCTAATAGAATTGAATCACAGATGGGACGTGTATCCTCAGCGGAGGGATCTATCAAAATCCAAAACATACAAACGTGTTGATGAATTTGATTCAGGGATTCCTCTCCAAACTCATCGATCAAGCAAAGTCCGTAGACAGTATGATTGATGTTAATCGGGTGAGATTGGGACGACAATCAAATATGCAGGTTGTCGAAGTCGGAAAGAAAGGAAAACTCTCACCCATCGGTTTCCGTTGATTCAATTTTTCGTTTACCACCTGGCTTGGCAGTATTTTTTTTTTTCGGTCCAATCCCTGCCGTTAAATATTTACGATTCGATTTTTTTTTCTCATGTTTTTACGAAATTCCTTCGAGGTAGACCATATGATTTAGAACGTCTACTGGCAACATCGGGTGATGGAAGTTTTACGAACGCCGGCAAGGTTAAGGATGCTAATTTTGGTACGTGTAATTTATGTGAAACACGTTCCTTTCTAAACTGTAGTTGGCAACCATTTGGAAAATGTGCTAGTGATTTAAATGGCAAGCAATCGCTTTCAATCACGAAGGACCATAGCACTTCAATGAAGAGATAACGTCCTAAAGGATCGTAGCCGTATTTGCATCCTTTTCCTTGAACTGAACAAAGATATTTTAGACATACGGTTAAATTCCGGACACCTTGGTGGTGGAAATGTAATTGCATTTCTCGAGAGGAGCGCCCTGTTGACCTAATTATGGTGCCGAAATATGCTTGCAGCTGCCCTCAATTATCGAAAACTAGCACGTGACCTGCATACTCCATTGACATTATTCGTTCTAGCTGACAGCTGTCGGTGAATAAACAAGTGGGTGGTAAATAAGAAGGCGCCCTGATGAGTTCCAAATGAGTGAAGTGTTAATTGCGCTCCGATCTGCTGGTCCTTTGTTTGCTGTGGGAAATACTAACACCTGCTTCCAAGTTTCCTATACAAATTTAACTGTCTAGAAATTTGAAAAACAACGCATAATCATTGGTTGCTTTGATTATGTTTTGCTCAAGACGGAAAGATGGATACGAAAAACCTATCCATCCATCTAGTTAGCATTTCCCTCCCACTGCACAACAGCACAACGGAAAGCGCATCAGTGGGTCGGCTGGAATGCCACCAGATTACGCGGCGGCCAAGTATCATAAATTTTGTAAATTTACAGCCGGCTGGAGGATAAATCGTAACCAAACAAATTGCTGCTGATTTATGCCAGGATCCTCCAACCGATCGACGCTAGGAGGATGGTTTTATAACATCGTAAGAAAGTTGAACGTGTGCATACACATTTTCATAAATCCATTTATAGACATACCGGCATACCATCTCGTATGCCATCTCGGCTTGGCAAAGGCAGACTCCAGAGATTGGCTGTGCGGTGTGGAAGATAAATCGCTTGAGTGCTTTGGACGAACATAGCTAAACTGGTTGGTGAAAAGTATGTTTTGTACTATCCAAAGCTGTGAATCAAGACAAAATAACCAATCCCTGCTGCAATGCGAAGCTTCGAGACACGCAATATATGTCTGAAGGAGTCGTTTCGACCGAGCCATTTCACCCTCGAGAGCAGCAGTCACACCGAAAGTGTTTTTCGTCGGTTCCAATTCTCTTACAGCCGTTTGACGCGTGTCTGAAAATTCACGGGAGGAAATGCCAACCGATGGCAGTCCTCTTTCTCTCTCCATATCGCCTTATTCCGTGTCAAATTTGCCAGCAATAAAAATAAACCTCACGATGCGAGGAAATTGATGCTTTTAGTCGCTGCTAATAAACTCCTACACGCAAACTCACTTATCCTGCATAACTCGATCCTGCACACCACCACGGAACGTCATTGGCGTCGTATTTGGATTCAACACGCATGGATATTGGATAGCTGTAATTTCACTCCCCATCGCCATCCACGATGAATCCTGGCAGTGGACCGGACCGGACTGAGTTGAGAGCGACCCCAAGATGGCGTGTTCAAGGCCGAGTTAGCCGCAGTGATTTCTTTTCCCCAAAAAAAAAACAACCGTTGCACGCAGTCAACAGTGATTACCGGGCCCGTAAAGCTCGCTGGGATCATCGTTCAGGAGTGGATAGCTTTTCGGTCAAGAGGAAGTAATTCTACCACAATCCGAAATCTCGGTGCGGTGTTAAGACAGCCAGTCGATACTTATCGCTCCGGTCATGTTGTGTGGGCAGCTCCAGTTTTCTTTCATCTGCCCGACACGATGGTAGGTGCACAGGTGAACGTAGTAGATTCGGAAATTTATACCATCTATCGTCTGAAGTGAAAATTTCTGACCGCGAAATTCAATGGGGATTTTTGATTTTTTTTTCCAAAACATGAACTCGTGGAAAATTGCCTCGAATAGACCACTACCGGCGTCAGTGATGTAGTGGTTAGCGTGACTGCTACTTGGCACCCGCAGCGGATCTGGGTTCAATTCCAGTCGAGGTCGGTGGGATTTTTTTTAAGGCGAAAAAATTTCTGAACACGTCTTCCTTCGGAAGGGACGTTAAGCCATTGTTCCCGGCTCATGTTTTGATGAGTGCGACATGTAGGGTCCAGGTGGTAGAGACGTCGTTCTGGTGACAGTGCTTGTCATCTCGTTATGAGGAAATAGACTGACGGAAGAAAAAAAACCAAAAAAGACCATTGTTTTGTACGAGCGGTGGACCCTGATAAAAAAGTTACATATTGGTTTCGGAACGACTGGAAAAATTCCCATTTTCCAAAGGGTAAGATGTCTTGAATGACAATTTGTTGTTTTAGATTTCTTCCACGAAAGACACCGGTATAAATGTTCATATGGATCTTTTTGATTCAAAAATAGATTCATTCCACACGAATTGTTAACACCGCGTGTATCTGACTTCCACTGACCAAACTTGGAGGGTTTCCATGTGTTGAAAAAGTGCTTTGTGACGTAGGGCAACGTCTTTGTTTTCTATAATATGGAACAATTTAAAAAAAATCGCATTGCAACCGTCACGAAAAGAGGTCAGGTTTTGAGCGTTAATAACTCAGTCATTTCTCCAAAAATATTCAAAATTTTTGCACCAATGGATCAGACATATTTCTATGCATCAATTGCAACAGAGAAAATTTTTGATTTTGAGACACATACTATAGAAAAGTTCATAAATGTCAAGCCTTGTCTTAAAGAGTACATAAACCCCTTCAGTCCTAAGGGGACATATATGACACCAAAAGGAGAATGGCTGTATAAAATCACAGACTGAATAAAAGTGTACATTGTCCTCGGCAAATTTGTTCTACATTAATTTTTCTACCTGAAAAATATCAAAAACATATGAGTTTAAAACCTTATTGACTACCTAGAACATCCTGAATATGAAGAAGTTCAGAAAGAAAAACTAAATGACTTATTAATAGTGTAAAGCGTTGGTTTTAAATATGGTACATATGCATACGTTTTATTAAATTCTTGTTAATAAACGTTAAATATTTTTGTTTCTTTCTGGGATGTTTTAGGTTATCCAGAATGTACTTGAGTTCAGAACTTCAGATCAACAGTTATAACAGTAGATTTATAACCTATGAAAGGTGACGATATGTATTCAAACATGTTGAATGATCCTTTTGGAAGGTCAACAGTCATTATTTGATAATTTTGCGATGTTTTCGGTCATCCAAACTGTCCTTGAGTTCAGAACTTAAGATCTACAGTAGTAACTATTGCTTTTTGGGCTATATAAAGTTACGCTACGTATTCAACCATATTCACTGAATGTTTTCGAATGTAAAGAAAACATTATAAGATAAACTGGGATGATCTAGGACATCCAAACTGTCCTTGAGTTCAGAACATAAGATCTCAGTTGTAACAGTAGGTTTTTGGAGAATGCATAAAAATTAGTACACCCAAATGCACTTCTTTATTTCTTTGGCATGAAAAAATTATTGTTAAATTAACTGATATTTTTTTTTGTGTTGTTTTATTATGAAATAATTATGAAAAAAAGAGCGGATGTCAGTATGCTTCGACCCAAGAAAAATACACCACCACACAACGAATTACCCACTCCAAACCCCAAACCCTTCTCACCAATGAATCGGAAAACAGCTCCGAATCGCACATTCAACCGTATCTCATGTGATCAAAACGTTCAAGGACCGAAAGACAACCAAGCGGAAAAATGGTAGTGGCAAAAAAACGTGGCACATCAAATCCGGAGAAGGCCAAGATGGTATTGAGCCAATTTAAGCGTTATCCCAACATTTAGATCAGGGATGTTGCGAAAAAGGCGAAAGTTTCAGTTTGTTTTGTGCAGAAAACAATGAAACGTTCTGGATTACATGTGTACAAGGTCCAGAAGGCACCGAACCGAAGCGATAAACAGAACTCGGTGGCCAAAACTCGTGCAAGAAAACTGTACAGGGAATGGCTCACAAAACCGTTCTGCATTGTGATGGACGATGAGACCTATATTAAAGCCGACACCAAACAAATGCCAGGACAGGAACACTACGTCACCACCTCTAAGTTGGCCGTACCGGGGAGTGTACGGAAGAAGAAACTGTCGAAATTCGCCAAAAAATTCCTTGTCTAGCAAGCGATCTGCGGATGTGGCAAAATGAGTCAGCCCTTCATCACCTCTGGGACCGTCAACGAACAAATCTACAAGGACGAATGCCTGCAAAAACGACTTCTGCCCTTCTTGAGATCTCACGATGGCCCGACACTGTTTTGGCCGGATTTGGCATCTTGCCACTATGCCCGGCCCGTCTTAGACTGGTACAAAGATAATAATGTGGTTTTTGTACCAAAAGACGTCAACCCTCCAAACACTCCGGAACTTCGCTCAATTGAAAAACTTTGGGCAATCATGAAGGCAAAGCTCGTTAAAACTCCAAAACTGATTGAAAATGAACTTGAACTAAAGAAAGTGTGGTTAAAAGTAAGTAAGCAAGTCGTCCCTATCATTGCCCAAAATTTGATGCACGGGGTCAAGGCAAAGGTGCGGGCATTTGGGTTGGGAGAAGAGGTTCAAAAAACCAATGATGTCAAAACTTAACCATTTAGTAGTACTTTATTTCCAGAAAGTTTGAAAAGAATCGGGCTCAAGGAAAATTTTTGGTGACCTATTTTGTGGGTCCAAATTTTATTGAATACAGTCTTTATTCTCATCTATACATATATATATAAATGAATTTCTGTCTGTCTGTCTGTCTGACCCATATAGACTCGGACACTACTGAACCGATCGGCGTGAAATTTTGTATGGAGGAGTTTTTGGGGCCGGGGAAGGTTCTTAAGATAGTTAGAGACCCCTCCCTTTTCTGTAAGGGGGGGGGGGCTCCCATACAAATGAATCACATATTTCTGTATAACTCGAGATCTAATCAAGCAAAGGAAACCAAATTTAGCATGTAGGGGTTTTCAAAGAAAAGAATTTTTTCAATGGCAGTTTGAGACCCCTCCCCATTCTGAAAGGGGGGCTCCCATACAAATGAAACACAAATTTCTGCATAACTCAAGAACTAATCAAGCAAATGGAACCAAATTTGGCATGTGGAGGTTTGTTAAAGCAATAAATGTTTCAATGGTGGTTTGAGGCCTCCCTGTCTTCTGAAAGGGAGGACGGGGGGGGCTCCCATACAAATGAAACAAAAATTTCTGCAAAAAATTTCGAAAATTAATCAAGCAAACGAAACCAAATTTGGCCTGTGGAGGTTTTTGAAGGAGAAAAATATTTCTTTAGTAGTTTGAGACTCCCTCTTGAATGAAATACAAATGTTTGCATAACTCGAGAACTGATCAAGCAAATAGAACCAAATTTGGCAGGTGGAGGTTTTTGAACGTAAGTTATGTTTCTTTGTTTGATTGAGACCGCTCCGCCCTCTAGAAGGGGGAGCTCCCATACAAATGAAACACAAATATGTGCATAATTCGAGAACTAATCAAGCAACTGGGACCAAATTTGGCATGTAGAGGTTTTTGGAGGCAAGAAATAATTCTATTGTAGTTCAAGATCCCTCTCCCTCTTTAAGAGGGGGGGGGGGTCTCTCGTACAAATGAAACAGATTTTTTTGCAAAACTCGCAAGCTAATCCAGCAAATGGAACCATGTTTGGCATGTGGGGGTTTTTGAAGGCAATAAATGTTTCCATGGTGGTTTGAGACCCCTCCCCTCTTTGGAAAGGGGGGCTCTCATACAAATGAAACAGAAATTTCGACCAAACATGAGAATTATACAGGCAACTAAAACACAAAATGTGTATTTCGTCGGGACAGCAGCATGTTCTGATAGAAGTTTGAACCCCTTTTTAGTCAAGAATGGGGGATGCTTGAGTTACTCTCAGTGCTACATATGCACAAGAAGTTAATCTAAGGTTATGCAAGAGAAAATGACTTTCAAACTGAAAGGATACGGCGTAGTTTGAAGATAAATGTTTTGTCAATGAATTGCTTCTACACAGAAAGAAAAACCATGGTAGAAACTAAAGATTGGACTCGGAAAAAATGCGACACTTTGTTTTGGGTGTAACTTTTTATCACGTGGGTAAAAATTAATTAAATTTTGAGCAATCCTAGTTTAGAGTGTTATGTTTATGTGTGCAAAATTTTATCTGTCAAGTAGTTTTCAAGATGCATTCGAAACAAGAAGAGCTACGCCAGCAAATCTTGGGCGCGGTGATCGATAATCCTGGTCAGTCGCACAGATGGATCGGCAAAAGGCTTGGAATCCACCATTCCACCGTGTCCCGCGTTGTGAAGATGTTCCAGGAGACGAAGACCATCGAGCGGCGCGCTGGAAGCGGCCGAAAACCGAAAACGGAATACCCAGAGAAGGCGTGGAAGATAAGGCAGTACTTCAAGAATAACCCGAACCTTTCCACCCGGGACGTGGCCAAAAAGGTCAATTCGTCGAAGTGGTTCATCCAGCAGACCATAAAACGGACTTGGCTACGTGTTTTTAAGGTCAGGAAGGCGCCAAAGTGGACTGACAAGCAAAACACGGTGGCCAAATTGCGTGCCCGGAAGCTGTACCGTGAGTGGCTGGTCAAGCAAGGCTGTCTCGTCATGGACGACGAGACATATATCAAGGCGGACACCAAACAAATCCCCCCGGCCTCGAGTTTTTTGTCGGTACGTCCCGCATGGAGGTTCCGGAAAAGTTCCGGAAGAGAAAAATGGATAAATTCACGAAGAAGTACCTGTTGTGGCAGGCGATCTGCGAGTGCGGACGGTACAGCAAGCCGTTCGTTACAACCGGCACCATAAACGGGCAGATTTATCGAGAGGAATGCTTGCTGCCCTTCCTCCGCCCTCACCGTGGTCCCACGCTGTTCTGGCCGGATCTCGCTTCGTGCCATTACGCCAAGCCTGTAATGGATTGGTACGAAGCGAAGGGCGTTAATGTGGTCCCGAAGGAGGCGAACCCGCCAAATACACCAGAACTTCGTCCGATCGAAAAATTTTGGGCGATAATGAAGAAGAAGTTGAAGAAAAGCGGAAAAAAAAATTCAAAACCGATGAAGCTTTGAAGAAAAACTGGGAGGCATAAGCAAACATTATTAGAATACGAAACCGATCAAACAACTGCCCAATCGTTTGATTCATCGTAGGATGAATATAGGAACAATGAGATTAATGTGGGGGCAGTAACCCTACAACATTTAGTAGCAGGCTATCTTCGACGACGTTTTCCTTGTTGATAATTTTCATAACTGTCTTCAAAACCGTTTATTAACGACCAAAATACCTATAATTTTTTAACAGATATCCGATACACGTCTTAATATTTAACATCTCAGTGTACTTCAAGAAAATTTCCTTAAGAACGAAAGTTGTGGCAGTCATCACGTGCACATCCTTCCGCTTTACCTCTAAGTATCGACGATTTTCCACTACGTGATTTTGCCGTTATCGGAGGCCGATGTTTATTCCCCTAGAAAAGGATAAGTGGGTTGGCGAAGTAATTCGTTCGAATTTACTACCTTTCCTCAGCTCGATTTACACCACATCATCACTTCTCGGTTCACACTCTCGAGGAAACCTGTCGATAAACGAAAGATTTCAAAAGTGCTAATCTAATTAGGCAGTGTTTGCCAGTTTGGGTACATACAATCCTCCATCGTCGTTCGTCGTTCAAGTTCTGAAATTTCTTGCTTCTTGCTGGTTTAAGTTCGGACTCGTATTCTAATTAAAGAACTGGAAAGTTCAATCTAAATATTCAACAAAAGCTGCTTCGCAACTTTCTGAAATAAAAGGGAAATTGAAAATATCGATTATTTTTTTTCCCCGGTTTCAAATTAAAGTTTCGAGCTTCTACTTAGAACCACAGCTTCACCACAGGAGCTCACTGCCTGTCGGTCTATCCGTCGTAGGTGCTTGGCTCGAGTTTATAGAAGCACGATACGCTAAAAAGTGCAATATTCTCCACCGTATGAGTCGGCAGGCCGCAGTGGGCGGTAAAAGTTTACTCCTCCAACTCACTTGCTCTGTACTGGCATTGAAATTACTATTTCCCGCAAGAGCTACTCGACGATCCCATAAGACCGGTAGAGACCGAGCCCGAGGACGGAGGGAGTCGATAAGTTTACAATTTAAACCGCTTCTACCTGTGGTGGTGCAGTCAGGATAGACTTGGGGCCGAGTATCGTGCAGCACATTTTCACGTCTTGCGAATATTGGAACGCTTTGTAGGAAGTAAGCTTCATTGTTGTACTTGTCTTCTTTTTTTATATATCCTGGCAAGAGTTTCCATCATTACCGCCCGGAAGTGGTTTGGAAGGAATATTTTCGTTCTTTATCACCACTCAAAAAGCCACCTGCTTGTACTTGAAACCGTGTTGTATGATGGGATCTGTGTTTGGGGTTGATCTTCGTTTACTTTACAATGAATATATGCACGTAAATATATAAATTCATACTGAAATAAATTTCAAAACCAAAATCTCGTTTCATTGTGTTTTGTAATGCATGCTCAAATCTAATCTAATCTAATCCAATACAAACGCAGCCAGTAAGAGAAAGCATCTTGGAAACAACTAGGCTAGATGACTTCGAATTATTTTTCTGTCAATTTTGATGATCAATGACATGTTCTGTAACGCATGCTCAAATTTATTTTTACCACGTCGTGAATATGGGATGGTTGTAAATTGAAATTAGAAACGAGGCTTTTCTGAGCCAAGACCTGTCAAGACTGACTATTTATCATTCGGTAACAATTTTGCTATTCAATCTATCCTAACACCGATACCCGTTGTGTAGGTAATCGGCTGCTACCTTTTGGCAACAATAAGATACTTTTCGTCAATCAAGCAGGAGGTAAGGATAAGGTAATAAACCAATGAAGCTGAATAAATGGCTGCTAATTAACGGAGTTACACTAGTAAGCAAGTAGGTGAATCGCCACAACAGCTACCTTAAATAGTTATGTTAAAAAGTGTTATGGTCCAAACGAGATGTGGACGGCAACCAATGACGTTTATACAAGGTCCGGGCCACCAGGCAGTTTACTTGTGTTGGAAGCAAAAATATAGTAAACATTGCTGGGCAAGCGAGCGCCGACGTCAATAACCATAACATTCCATACTGTGAACTGATAGTTTGACATCACCATAAACAGCTGTGCCGTGTAAAAAGATAAAAATTGTGAGGAAACACAAATACCACTTTACATTTCCACATCTAACGAATACCGTTAAGCCTGGTGGCCCGGACCTTGTATAAACGTCATTGGACGGCAACGGCTTGTTTGACAGGTGTCACAAATGACATCGATATGTCCAGTTGAAGTCAGCTTATGTTCTAACCGACAAGCAGGCTTACTCAGATCAGGCTCACTGCCTTTGTCGTTCCGCTTCCACTATCTTTGCTCTCGGGCCTCTAAGCACAACGCCAATGAACGCGCATAATGATTTTGAAATCACGCCCTATTCAAATAATAGTAAAGGAATAAACACAACAAAACCATGCTGCACTAGATTACTAAAACAATTCTTTTATTTCTTTAAGTATCTGCAATTATATGACATCTTGTACTCAATGATTATAAGATACTAGCTGAATTGTGTGTGTAACAGCAGGGTAACCTTTATTGAAGCTCTATAAGGATTTGTTTTCTTTTTTTGAAATGTTTACATATTAGTTATATTCGCAAGATTTTCGAAATTTGTTGACTGGATTTCAGCAAAATTTTCTCTAAGCCCGTTAAAAAATCCCAAATCAAGTTCCTCTACGAATTTTTTGGCAAATTTTTTTTTTAATTCCAGTCCATTCCACGTTCCATTTTATATCCGGTGCGAGCACACTTAAATCCACAATTTTAGCTTGGTAATATTTATTGATAATATTATTCGGTAAACATGAGTTTATACTGCGAACTGCAGCCAGGAGGGAATGATGAAGGTATAATTGTTTGGAAAGAGTGCTCCATCAATGTAACAACATTCGCATTTTATGCGAAGCAATTCATGTAATTAATTGCGATGTGAGTGCTGAGAACACAAAGTTCTATTCCTTTATTTTTCCAGCCGTGTGAAACATCGGTGCGTTGTCCACGCACCGGTGAAAAGTTTTTCCGATTGATCAAGTGAATGGTTCCAAATGGTTAATTTGAAAATTTTGTGATTTGTATGTTTTGATAGAATTGGATGGAATAAAAATTGAACTCAGAACAAGTGTCTAGCCGGTGAACTTATTTTTTATTATCACCGCCAAAAAGAGGGCATAAATTACCATGTCGTTCGGTATTTGAGTGAACAGATATTCCACACTAATTTTGCTGATTTTCCGATAGTAAATTACAAAAAAAAACTGTTAAAATAATAGTAAGGTTTTCGCTAACTTAATGTATTGGTGTGGTGACATGTTTGGCTTTTCTAAAGGATTGTTCAGTTAATTTTGAAGATCAGTTCGCTAATATCGGTAGTTCAAATTGATGACCACCGAGAGCTCAGCTGTTGAGAAACCGGCATTTTTTAACTGAGCTCGGTAAAAATAATTAAGTGTGTACGCTTGCAACTAAATAAATGATTTTTTTTTTTCGTTTTTTTTTTTTGGATCGTTAGTTTTTGCCACGGTTTTTCTTTCTGTGTAAAAGCATTTCATAAACAAAAAGTTTATCTTCAAACTACGCCATATCCTGTCAGTTTGAAGGTAATTTTCTCTTGCATAACCTTAAATTAACTTCTTGTGCATAATGTAGTACTGAGAGTAGCTCAAGCATCCCCTACTGTTGACTAAGAAGAATTTCTATCAGAACATGCTTCTAAACCAAGAAATATACATTTTGTGTTTTAGTTGCCTGGATAATTCTCATGTGTGAATCCTGGAGAGTGTGAGCTTTTTAGTGGAATACCTGTAACTACAAAATGAGAAGAAAGATTAATAATTTCCATTTAATTCCAACTACCTTTATTGCTTATCTTGACAGATACGCGTATTTCGTCTACAATGTGCCGACTTCTTCAGTGTCGTGTACTAATACTGGAGTATTAGTACACTACACTGAAGAAGTCTGCACATTGTAGACGAAATACGCGTATCTGTCAAGATAAGCAATAAAGGTAGTTGGAATTAAATGGAAATTATTAATCTTTCTTCTCATTTTCTAGTCTCATTTGTGGATAAAGGTCTTGAACCACCATAGAAATAAACCCTGCGTCCAAAAACCCTCACATACCTAATTTGGTTCCATTAGTTTTCGAGTTATGCAGAAATGTTTGCTTTATTTGTATGGGAGCCCCCTCTTCTAGAATGGAGAGGGGTCTCGGACCATCATACAAACCTTCTCCGGCCCCAAAAACCCCTTGATACATATTTTCACGCCGATTAGTTCAGTAGTTTCTGAGTCTATAGTCAGCCAGACAGACAGTCAGAAATGCATTTAATATGTATACATTTTACATCATTGCGTTTCAATTTTCATTTCAAATTCTATTTCAAACTTCATTCCGAATTTAATTTCAAATTCCATGCCCAATTCAATTCTCAATTTCATTTCTAATTCTATTTCCAGTTCTATTTCCAGTTCAATTTCCAATTCAAATTCATAAACTATTCAAAGTGCCATTTCAAACACCACTCAAATTTCCATATCAAATCCAATTTCAAACTCCCTTTCAAAACTCAATTTCAATTCTATTTAAAACTCTATTTTCAATGAGCTTTTAAATTCTTTTTAAAATTCGATTTCAAACTCCAATAGAAATTTGATTTCAGATTCTAATTCAAAATTCATATAAAATTTCATGATATATTTTAATTCCAATTTCAATTCTTGTTCAATATCAAATTCCATTTTTATATCACATTTTAATTCAATATATAATTCCATTTTAAAAAACATTCTAAATACTATTTCCAACTTTCATTTTGTCTACCCTACAAAATACCATGTCAAATTCCATTTTAAATTCCATTTAAAATACAATTTCATACTCTAATTCCATTTCATGTTTCAGATCAAATTTCATTTCAAATTCCTTGACATATTACATTTCATATATAAATTTGAATTCCACTTCAAATTCAATATAATATAAACCATTTAAAAAAATTCGAATTTGATTTTAAAATTCCGTTTCAAATACCAGTTGAATTATATTTCCAATTCAATTCCAAATTTCATTTCAATTTCCCTTTAAAATTCCATCTGAAATTAGATTTCGAATTCTAAAACAAATTACTTTTCAAATTCCATTTCAAAATGAATCTCATTCTTAATTAATGGTTCCACTTCGAATTCCATTTCGAATTTGATTTCAAATTTGATTTGAAATGCAATTTCATGACAAATGCCCTTTCAAGGTTCCTTTCAAAGCCCATTTCGAATTTCATTCAAAATACAATTTTAAATTCCATATCAAATTACTTTTCAAATTTTATATCAAATTTCATTTTAAATACTACATTTTTAAAGTTCCAGTACGAATTCCGTTTCAAACTCCCTACCTAATTTAATTTCAAATAGCATTTCAAATTGAACCTCAAATTCAATTTCAAATTTGTTTTCAAAATGCATTTAAAATCCTATTTTAAATTAAATTTCGAATTCTTTTCCGGAATACCCTTCCAAATTCCTTTGAAAGGTCCATTTCCAATTCAAAAATTCCTTTAAAAATTCTATCGCCATTTCTATTTCAAAAAATTCCATTTCAAATTCTATTTCAAAACTCCATTTAAATTGAATGAACTGATCAATAGGGGGTTTTAATTTAAAAAAAAAACATGTTTTTTTCCATCCGTATCGATGATTGGCATTTTTCCTAGCACAAAAATATATTTTATGAATCTCAACTATTTTTTCTCGACTTTTAAACAAGAAAATCCTAATCATTTTAATTTTCCCAAACTGACTTGCAGTTTCACAAAGTGGCATGTATACAAAGTGACAGCACTTAATTTTCAGTAACGGGGGCTCCCATTATGACATATATGTCAACAGAGGACTGAAGAAAGCGTTAGTTCTTGAAGCCTGCCACTTTTGGTGTGGCGCTAGTGACGATTTTAACAATATTTCTTTACAATATTACTTCAACCAAACTACTAGTATCAGTAATTTAGATAAAACATTATTATACCTGGTAAAAAAAAAACGGAGAAAACCCCAAACAAAAAATAACACAAAAAAAAACCCCCCAAAAACACAACCCCACCCCCAAAATTTAGCGTTGAAAAGGATTTTTTAAAATTGTTTTTTTCAATAGTTTCGCTGCAAAAAAAAAAAAAAAAAAAAAAAATAATATTATATATATTATCAAACAATATTATAATAACCAACCCCCCTAAAACCCTATTCAATTCAACTCCATCTTAGAATTGAAGTTGAAGTTGAAGTTGAAGTTGAAGTTGAAGTTGAAGTTGAAGTTGAAGTTGAAGTTATTGAAGTTGAAGTTGAAGTTGAAGTTGAAGTTGAAGTTGAAGTTGAAGTTGAAGTTGAAGTTGAAGTTGAAGTTGAAGTTGAAGTTGAAGTTGAAGTTGAAGTTGAAGTTTATTAGTGTAGTGTAGTTGTAGTTGTAGTGAAGTTGAAGTTGAAGTGAAGTTGAAGTTGAAGTTGAAGTTTAGATGTAGTTGTAGTTGTAGTTGAAGTTGTAGTTGAAGTGTAATGTAATGTAATGTAATGTAATGTAATGTAATGTAATGTAATGTAATGTAATGTAATGTAATAGAAGTTGTAGTTGTAGTTGTAGTTGTAGTTGTAGTTGAAGTTGAAGTTGTAGTTGTAGTTGTAGTTGTAGTTGTAGTTGTGGATGTTAAATAAAATAAAGATAAATATAAATATAAAGAAAATTAAAGTTAAAGTTAAAGTTAAAGTTAAAGTTGAAGTTGAAGTTGAAGTTGAAGTTGAAGTTGAAGTTTAAGTTTAAGTTTAAGTTTAAGTTTAAGTTTAAGTTGAAGTTGAAGTTGAAGTTGAAGTTGAAGTTAAAGTTGAAGTTGAAGTTAAAGTTAAAGTTAAAGTTGAGCATGAGCATGATTGACCGCCCACGGATGCAATTCCGTTATTGCTAGATCAGCTGTATTTGCACAAAGAACC
The DNA here is from genome assembly GCA_024533555.2 of Aedes koreicus. Lineage (NCBI taxonomy): Eukaryota > Metazoa > Arthropoda > Insecta > Diptera > Culicidae > Aedes > Aedes koreicus. The sequence continues at coordinate 28,877 of JAHHFK020000835.1, read as the reverse complement.
AACAGATGATGTTTGGGACTAACATACATCTTCAATGTGTAAAAACTGGTGACCCATTATAAAGCAATACCGGCGCCGGCCGTGCCCGAATGCTGGTCAAGTAGGGAATGGGAAGGAACGTGTTGACATGATACTCGCTTTGGAGGAAGCCGAGAAATCCTCTGCACTTCCACGAGAAATCACAGGGATGTTGGATAGTTGGGGAAGGGTTAGCAGCAGGGTTCGTTTTGGTTAACGATACGCTGAAAGTACATACCTACACCATCCGCCAAAAGCAATAGACCGCTCAAATGTGACTGAAAAGAGACAAACATAACGAAAAACAAAACAAAACCAAATAGACAAAATAAAATAAAATAAAACAGGATATTAGATATTGTCTTCAAAATATGGTAGAAATAAATAATTTGTTGCTTTGCAAACCGGCTCTCCTCGATGTCCTAGATGGCCACGTCCTGCTGGACCCGCAGCTGCAGCCGTCGGCACTCGTCCACATCAACCCGGCCGTCGCCGACGTGTCGGAAACCTTCCGGTAGTAACATGATATCTGTGTCTAATACACTCTTCTTGCACCGATTAATTTACAAACTAGGCCTGCACACCGAATCAAAATTCACTTTGGCACGGTTGTGGTATTTTTCTTTAAAATCTAGTTCTAGATATTCTGCACTTGGTTGCAGGAAACAGAATCAATAAGAATAATAAACTCGCTTATGACCTCTAACTTTACACGGTTGCTAAACAATACACACTATCTTCCCCCACAATACCCGCGAACGACGACACTTTGGACCTGAGCTCGCTTGAGGAAAAATCACTAACACACCACAGCGCAATTGATTGTATGCAGTTTTTTGAAAGAATCGCGAGCACGGCGCGCCCCCCCTACACGCAACACTCTTCTGACTTCAGCTCACCGGAACCAATTGCACACGCAAACTAGTAATCCGCGACGCAGAACAACGCGACGCGCGATGAGGTGCTACTGCCGCAGTCGTCGTGCTAGATGATAACGTTGTTGTTGTTGTTGCCGCCGATGCGATACAAACTACTGCCAACACACACAACCACCTACCTCTCTATCTTAACGTTTTGATGAATCGCATCCAGGGTGGGCGAAAAAAAAATGCAATCCATCAAACTCACACCAACACCACTGCGCTTCTCCCACAAAGTGCAAACGCGAGCGACAGACAGAGAGAGAGCTATCCGGTCAGCGCGAGAGGGAGAACATTTTCAGCAAGAAAACTCCTCTTCACTGCCAATGGAGGCTGAGAACCAAGCAAAAAAAATATGGTTTCGCCACTTTTCCAAACTGTTTAGCGACGGAAAATATCACTTCCACAACGTACGCGATTGCTGCTAGCCTGGAGAACACTTTTCAGGCGCTTTCGAGTGCGATTTCACCCGCACAGTACGGACTTTTTCGCGAGCACAATCTATCCCGACCGAATTTACTCACTAACTCAGTTAAAGTTAAAGTTAAAGTTAAAGTTAAAGTTAAAGTTAAAGTTAACGTTAAAGTTAAAGTTAAAGTTACAGTTACAGTTAAAGTTAAAGTTAAAGTTAAAGTTAAAGTTAAAGTTAAAGTTAAAGTTAAAGTTAAAGTTAAAGTTAAAGTTAAAGTTAAAGTTAAAGTTAAAGTTAAAGTTAAAGTTAAAGTTAAAGTTAAAGTTAAAGTTAAAGTTAAAGTTAAAGTTAAAGTTAAAGTTAAAGTTAAAGTTAAAGTTAAAGTTAAAGTTAAAGTTAAAGTTAAAGTTAAAGTTAAAGTTAAAGTTAAAGTTAAAGTTAAAGTTAAAGTTTAAGTTTAAGTTTAAGTTTAAGTTTAAGTTTAAGTTAAAGTTAAAGTTAAAGTTAAAGTTAAAGTTAAAGTTAAAGTTAAAGTTAAAGTTAAAGTTAAAGTTAAAGTTAAAGTTAAAGTTAAAGTTAAAGTTAAAGTTAAAGTTAAAGTTAAAGTTAAAGTTAAAGTTAAAGTTAAAGTTAAAGTTAAAGTTAAAGTTAAAGTTAAAGTTAAAGTTAAAGTTAAAGTTAAAGTTAAAGTTAAAGTTAAAGTTAAAGTTAAAGTTAAAGTTAAAGTTAAAGTTAAAGTTAAAGTTAAAGTTAAAGTTAAAGTTAAAGTTAAAGTTAAAGTTAAAGTTAAAGTTAAAGTTAAAGTTAAAGTTAAAGTTAAAGTTAAAGTTAAAGTTAAAGTTAAAGTTAAAGTTAAAGTTAAAGTTAAAGTTAAAGTTAAAGTTAAAGTTAAAGTTAAAGTTAAAGTTAAAGTTAAAGTTAAAGTTAAAGTTAAAGTTAAAGTTAAAGTTAAAGTTAAAGTTAAAGTTAAAGTTAAAGTTAAAGTTAAAGTTAAAGTTAAAGTTAAAGTTAAAGTTAAAGTTAAAGTTAAAGTTAAAGTTAAAGTTAAAGTTAAAGTTAAAGTTAAAGTTAAAGTTAAAGTTAAAGTTAAAGTTAAAGTTAAAGTTAAAGTTAAAGTTAAAGTTAAAGTTAAAGTTAAAGTTAAAGTTAAAGTTAAAGTTAGAGTTAGAGTTAGAGTTAGAGTTAGAGTTAAAGTTAAAGTTAAAGTTAAAGTTAGAGTTAGAGTTAGAGTTAGAGTTAGAGTTAGAGTTAGAGGTAGAGTTAGAGTTAGAGTTAAAGATTAAGTTTAAGTTTAAGTTAAAGTTAAAGTTTATGTTAAAGTTTAAGTTTAAGTTAAAGTTTAAGTTAAAGTTGGAGATAAATATAAAATTGAAATTGAGATTTAAGATTAAAATTCAAATTCAAATTCAAATTAACATTAAAATTCATACTGAAATTTCAACCGAATTGAAAATGAAAAAGGAATTGAAATTTAAACTGAAATTGAACAATCACTCTCCATTCAAATTGAAATTGAACATGAACAATCAAGTTAAAATTATTATTGAAATCGAAACTCGAATTGATACTAATATGTACATAACTATTTAAATTGAAACTTAAATTCAATTTGAAATTGAAATTTTGAAATTGCCGAGTCGCTGCACAGAATGAAGGTCCCTGATTACCTGTGCAGAATTCTGAAGAGTTATTTTCCGAACCAGGTAAGACCTCCGTGGGGTGAAAATCGGTGAACATTACGGCCGGAGTTCCGCAAGTTTCCATCCTTGACCCAACACTTTGGAACGGGATGTACAACGGGGTAGTGATTGTTGGCTTTGCGAATGACATCGTATTATCAGTGAAAGGCGAAACACTGAAAGAAGTGGAAATGCTGGCAACCGAAGCAATCGGCAATTGTTCCGAAGAAGGACAATTATTTAAACTCTAAGTCGCTAGGGTTATGATTGAGAACCTCTGATACTGATTTTATGCTCTTCCTTCTTAGATGAGATTTGAAAAGACTTCATAGGAAATTTGTGTCTATCTATCTCGAACTGGAATTCAAAAACATTATCAATATAATATTGAAATATTTTAAGCTTTTAACAGTTCTGCACTAACACCTTCATGATACGGATCGTAAATGGTGGTTGAAACATTGAAACAATTCTTAAAAGTGAATTATTTTTATAATCTGATACGCGAACAGAACGCAACATACAGCATAGCCATTCCTCGTTTTGCCGCCATCGTCGACGATGTTAGAGCTTATTGTAGCCATAAAAGAGAATTATTGTGTTTTATGTTCCATGGCCCGAATAAACCTCCGGGCTCCGATGCAGGATTCGGGCAAAACACGCTTCCATGGTTGAGGTGTGCGAACCAGGTGAGGTGCCAGCTGCCAGGTTGGAGGAAATTAAGTTGCATATTTAATCTGAATAATGAAATTCCATAATTCAGTTTTAATGCCACGTGGAGGTGTTGGATTGTGTTGTTTGAACCTCAAAACTCTCCTCCTTCTTCTCCCTTCTAATGCCTTGCCATCCTCATTCATAAGGCCCGAGCGTTAAACGATGGTAATAATGTCATTCATTAGCTTTTTAATTGAATTGTTGTGTCATCGTTGGCGTTGATCGCAGTTGTGAATATGGTTTTATCATTATTATACATGGCTATGTGAGCTCTTGTCATAGATAGGAAGGTACATATGATGAAACCCGATGGGAAATTGGCCACACAATATCAGGGCTATTCTGCTCAAGGATTTGAAAGTTATTGCGACCGATAGCAATCTTGATACGAGAACCGAAACGAGTATGTAGCTCAATACACACGGGAACTCCTGTGTCGTCCGTTGTCTGGCATCAGGGTAAAGTTTTGCCGAAGCTCACTAGAGATAAAAGAAAAAAGTTCTTCGGTGCCTCTCGTCGTTGGTTTGGTCGCCAATTTTGGTCCAGTTGTTCGGATGATGAACGAGGATTTCCGTGGGGTTGGAATGGATTCCGGCTTTATCTTGGATCGAATTATTATATTGCTTCGGCGATACAACTCCTTATGGCGAAAAGCTCAGCGGAAAGCTCGATTCGTTGGAAAACAGGAAAACACGAGGACGTAGCTGATGGAAGGCGGGATTAATGAGAGCTGGGAATAGCTTGATATTAGTTTTGGGCTTGCTAGGATTGGGCGGGGAGATGAGCTCTACTCGAGTGCGATGGGTCGTAATTATTCTGTGAAGCAAAAGTTTTACTTCCACGCTGGCGATTCGGATGATTAGTATTTTCTTTTTTCATCGCTTTCCACTCAATGGGTTTCAAGAATGGATGACTATCTTGTGATTTCTCTTTGTTTAACAATGGAAAATGCAGTCCGCCTGTCTTCGTTCCGTTTGTTGTTTCGTCTGTGGGATTTGCTGGTTTAAATAAATAATACGATGCCATTCATCATTTTCTAGCTACTAGTCATCCAATGAATTCGTTTCACGTTCAACTACAAGAAAAACACCATATCGCGGTGCAGCCACTTTGGGTGCTCTGTTACAATCCAACTGGCTTCAAAATCTCGTTTGAACGAAAATTGTTAGATTTACCACATCCCCTCTAGGGAGCTGATTTGAATAATATGTGAAGTTTATGCTTCAAAGCACAGGCAGCGTACAGAAATCCCTTCAGTAGATTCGCTCAAGTGTGGTATTTTTCCGCTGAAATCCAACCATCGTATCATCGAGTGCAGTTCAGGATGAAGCTCGTCATTCCGCACATTTATTCGTCGCCGTCGTGATGGATGAAGTAAGACGTGAATCAAGAAGCGCGCTTTTGTTTCGCAAGTGTCCCCCTCCCCCTCCCTGCCATCCAGCAGGATCTAAAAGACTTAGCTTGCGGTCTCAGGGAAGCTTAGGCATCAAAGAAGCACACACCGCACCGCATGGTTGCTGCAGCAAATGTTTTTCTTTCATTTTGCCAAATCCCATTTCGCCTGATATACTTGGTTCTGCTGAAGTGAAAAAGTGGAAAATGCTTACTTCCAACAATAGAGCGGAATCCTTGGAAATGGAACAGCGTCTGCTGTTCGTAGGAGGATTTTTAAATCACTCCTTCCACCCCTCATTTTCTGCACTTCTGCTCCACTAATGTCTCAACAGTTGCCAGCCACTGCCGGATGCTACACGCGGTTGAGAGTCTCTTTTGATGTAATGGCAACGGGGTTTTAAGTGTTTACTCCAGCGGCGACAAAGTACAATATTTACGCAGCGGGTTTAATCACCAGTCTCCATGGAGGCTTTCGCCTATGGCAAATCGGAAACCATATGAGTTTCGGGAAATTTTTATGATGTCGGGAATTTTTCTATCGATTCAATCATATGGATCAAATTAGATCATGATTGCTGTGTATTCGAACGAATTTTTTTGGAAATGTAGCAGCTGGTCTACATTTAACCTTAGAACGACATCTTGCCTAGGTCACAGATTCAAAATAATATCACACTGGCGGGGGCTGGGTTAAAATCCTGATCCCGTTTTGGAAATATTGAGGTGATTCGAACCATGGCCTACAGCATGACGGCCTTTAATGGTGACCATTCAGCAACTTAAACAAGTTCAAACGAATAGAATAAAACTCCTACAGTTGGTTCGATTGTCGAGGCACTCAGCGGTACAGCAATGAAGCAAATAGATATATTTTTCACCAAGCTGTGTGCAACCTGTCGCTCGCACACACTTGCATGGCTTCGTTTATTTCATAAAACGCTTCAACGTTGTTGTGAGGGAGACCGTAGCCCGATAATGAGTGAATACAAAAATATTACATTTGACGATGGAATTCCAACAGTGGTCAATAGCTGTCTGTCTGTCTGTCTGTCTGTCTGTCTGTCTGTCTGTCTGTCTGTCTGTCTGTCTGTCTGTCTGTCTGTCTGTCTGTCTGTCTGTCTGTCTGTCTGTCTGTCTGTCTGTCTGTCTGTCTGTCTGTCTGTCTGTCTGTCTGTCTGTCTGTCTGTCTGTCTGTCTGTCTGTCTGTCTGTCTGTCTGTCTGTCTGTCTGTCTGTCTGTCTGTCTGTCTGTCTGTCTGTCTGTCTGTCTGTCTGTCTGTCTGTCTGTCTGTCTGTCTGTCTGTCTGTCTGTCTGTCTGTCTGTCTGTCTGTCTGTCTGTCTGTCTGTCTGTCTGTCTGTCTGTCTGTCTGTCTGTCTGTCTGTCTGTCTGTCTGTCTGTCTGTCTGTCTGTCTGTCTGTCTGTCTGTCTGTCTCTGTCTTCTGTCTGTCTGTCTTCTATCTGTCTGTCTGTCTGTCTGTCTGACTGTCTGTCTGTCTGTTGTCTGTCTGTCTGTCTGTCTGTCTGTCTGTCTGTTGTCTGTCTGTCTGTCTGTCGTCTGTTTCTGTCTTCTGTCTGTCTGTCTGTCTTCTGTCTGTCTGTCTGTCTGTCTGTCTGTTCGTCTCTCTGACACAAATTTCAACATGTCTGTCTGTCTGTCTGTCGAAGTGATCATACTAATGAAAATAGCCTTCACCGACCTTGTTCTACACCGGGGCGCACACTTGCCTCATGCCCTAAGGAAGTCCCCATCCCTCTCATCCCAGTCGAGCCTCTCCCGCCAGCGATCAACAGCCGTCCCGGCCCTGCGTTTGAGTTGGGTGATGGGTGCTTCCGAACTTCTACTACAGGCAAGTACTCTGTGAATTCGAACAATTCGTTGCCTGATTCGTTCGTCGTTTCCAGTTCATCTTCTAGCCAGCTTCGATCAACGTTTGCAAGCAGGATACCGGGACGCACAATTGCCGCTAGTCTTGAGGAAGCCGCTATTCCGCTCAACGCAGTCGAGCCCTACCTGACAGCGACCAGCAGCCAGGTCTTCCAGATTCCAAGAAACGGCAAGTATGGTCAACAAACCATACTTTTTTGGAGATGGTAACAAAGTTTTCCGCTGTGATCGGAACATAAACAACAGTAGGAAATTGACCGGCGGTGGTGTTCTCGTTGCAGTTAGTGTCAGGTTGAAAGCAAGTGCAGTTGAAGACGATTCCTGGATCACCGTAGAACAAGTTTGGGTAGCAATTCATATTCTATTCCTTTGTGCGGTGTACATTCCTTCGGATCTAACTCGAGATTTAGACCTAATTGATGCGCACTGCCGATCTGTTTCTGCTATTTCGAATACGGTTGCCTTCCATGATGAAATGATTATATTGGGCGACTTCAACCTAGCGGGCATTGCATGGACTCCAACTCACAGCGGCTTCCTCCGTCCCGAACATGAACGCTCCTCTGTCCACGCAGGGGCTATTCAGCTTCCGGACAGCTACAGTACCGCAACTCTATCCCAAGTTAATAACGTGGTGAATGAGAATAATCGCTCTCTAGATCTCTGCTTCGTGAGTGGCCGAGATATTGCTCCCATCATCTCTACAGCTCCCGTGCCTCTAGTTAAGGATGTCCCTCACCATCCTAATAGTTGCTGTCGAGGACGTTGTAGCTCGAGACTTCGTCGGCACTCCTGCTACTGTGTCATATGACATCCGTAGAGCTGACTATCGCAGTATTGGTGATGCTTTATCTAGTTTGGATTGTCAGAGAATTCTTGATTCGACCGACGTTAACATCGCTGCTCAAACTTTTTCCCACGTCTTGGCTTATGTCATTGATAGACACGTCCCAAAAACGATTGTTCAGACTGACTCTCGGGTCCCTTGGATGACGAACGCTCTTCGCTCGCTAAAACGGATTAAAAGGGCGGCTCTTAAAAGATTCACGAAACACCGCACCATGTCAACCTCATCCGAAATCTTTTTGGAGCTATGTTAATCAACAACGTAAGGAAGTAGGCTTACCTTCATCCATGTTCTATAATGGCGAAACTGCTGGCACTCAACGGGAAATTTGCGATCTGTTCTCGGTAAAATTTGCTAGTGTTTATGAAGACGAGAGACTAACCAGTCATTCTGTTCACACTGCCGCCGACAATGTTCCCTTGGCAAATCAAACACTCAGCCTAGTTGATGTGGATTCAGAATCAATCTCGAACGCGGCATTACACCTTAAAACATCGCTTAAGCCCGGACCCGATGGGGTCCGTCGGTTTTTTCTGAAACAGAACATGGTTTGTCTTCTGTACCCACTTCATCAGACGTCCCTCTCTAGCGGTACATTTCCTTATTGCTGGAAAATGGCGGACATGTTTCCGGTATATAAAAAAGGAAGCAAGCGGGACGTGAACAACTACCGAGGAATCACATCGTTAAGCGCTGTATCGAAGCTTTTTGAACTGGTAGTTAAGAACTCACTTTTTACACATTGCAAGCAGTTGTTAAGTGACGAGCAGCACGGATTTTCACCAGGGCGTTCCACAACTACAAACCTATTGTGCCTTACGTCGTACATCACTGATGGTATGATCGCTCGATGCCAAACGGACGTGATCTACACAGATTTAACGGCAGCTTTCGACAAGTTGAATCATGATATCGCGATCGCTAAACTTGACAGACTAGGAGTTGGTGGTAATCTTTTAAGATGGTTTCGATCATATCTCACAGGGCGTCAATTGACAGTTGCCTTGGGTGACCTTCGTTCAAGGAGTTTCTGCGCCACGTTCGGGATACCGCAGGGTAGCCATCTGGAACCGTTGATATTTCTTTTATACTTCAATGACGTACACTATGTTATCGGAGGGCCCCGCCAGTCGTTTGCTGATGACCTGAAAATTGTTATATCGGTATGCGAATCTGTTCAACCGCCAATTGCCATTTCCTCCAAGCGCAGGTTGATGCCTTTGCTGATTTTCAACGTTCAACTGATGTTCAATAGATTAGCGAAGCGAAGCGAATCTATTCAACGCCGTTTTTCTTCAGTTCGCACTTCGTAGAGTTCCTGGGAGCGACCCTTTTCGTCTTCCTAGCTACGAAAGGCGGTGTCAGTTGATCGACATGGAGCCTCTGCGGGTCTGTAGAGATATCTGTAGAGCTTTAACTGTTGCAGATGTGCTACAAGGAAGAATCGACTGCGGAAGGATCCATCAACAAATTAGCATCAACGTCCAACCAAGGCCAATGCGTCACAACTCCATGCTCAGGCTTCCTTTTCGCCGCACCAACTATGGGTTGAATAGCGCTATTCACGGGTTGCAGCGAACCTTCAATAGGGTGGCGTCCATTTTCGTTTTCCATCTGACGCGGAACGCACTTCGTCGTAGATTTTCTACCGTTTTTAGAACAATTGACGCACGTAGTTAAGATAGTGTGTAGCTTTAATTATTTTATTTTTACTTATTCATTTTTGTGTCTTGACTCCACTTAAGAGGTTATGTAATCGTTTCTTATTGTATTTTTTTCTATTTAACATCATTAGGGCCTAAAGTTGGTCTGTTGATGTCTACTTCAAATAAACAATAAACAATACACATTTCCGTGAGAGAAAAAGAGATAGTATACAATTGTACTAAAAAATTGAGTAACATGAAACGGGAATGTATGGAACGGACCTTTGACCCATTATTAGTGCTGTCCTGCTCACTTTCATACACGAAACCACGGCATCGCTCAAAAATTACACAAACGCGGATGGCGCCAATAGTGCAGGGGTAAGCTTGGTTGCTCCTTTAAAATGCTACTAAAGCCGGAAATAAATGTTGTATCATCGCTCGAACGTTATAGGTTTAACAGAAGTGCAAACAAATCTTTTTCTTAACATTTGTTTTCCTCAAGTTGGTTCCTTTACACTTTTTCAATATTAGATTTAAATTTCACCCTCACGCCCAAACTTTCGGACCTTTGACTTGACTCCTGCCATCAAGGTTTGGACAAGCTTCTCTCCTCTGGTTTTGTAAGCTTTTGCCCACGTCTGCTTGAAGTTTTGAGCCAATTTTTACTCTCCTCCTATTTTTCGACAATCATTATTTATCAACCTTCATTATTGCCCAACATTTCTCGATCGTTGGAAGCTCTGGACAGTTTGGAGGGGGACCCTCCCCTGGATTTGGGCAAAAATAAGGCAAAGTTTATATTTTTTTTTTGTGGGAGAATGAAAAGGCGTACGAACTTTCGGTTTTGACGATTAAATTTGATTATTATTCAAAATTTCAAAGAAATAAAAAAATTGTGAAAATTCAAAATGGCGGCTACAAAATGGCGATTTCCGTAAGCCTCTGCGCGCAAAACATGGGGCGACAACTTCAAACCTGCAGCCTCTTGTAGTGGACAAAAATCAAATCTAGTGATTATTTCTGAAAGATTATGAAATTTTCTACGGTTTGAACTAAATTTCAGACAATTTAAACGTAAACTCATTGCAAAGTGATCATTTGAACTGAAAAATTTAATTTTTCGCTACTTTTTTTCATTTCAACCGTGTTCAAAAATTATAAATAATTAATTATTAATGCCAATTTGTAGTTATAATTATAACCTTTCAAACAGTTATTTGATGGAGGGAATTGGATTAATAGTTCAAGCCCGGGGCTTGAAGTTAGATTGAAAATCATTTCTTCGTCACTGTTGAGTAGTGGCAAGATCGGGCCACAACAGGATGTTTTAAGAATGCTGCTTTACAAGTAGCAATAGACGTTTTTGAAGGCACTTTTTGATGTAGATTTCACTGTTAATATCCCCGGTTGGGATGCATGGTAGGCTGATTTTACCGCTCATATAGATGGCTTGACAAACGAGATATTTTTTCTATCTCCTGTTCTTTAAACTTAGACCCTAGGCTTCCTCTGTCCTTCGTAGTGTAGAATTTATTACCAGGGATTTGTAAAAAGTCAGTCTTCACTTATATTTCAACGTCCTGTACCATGCGACCTGTAATGTTAGGTTTACAACGAGTCATATAGCTTTCGGGCCTGACTTTTTGCTTTTCGAGCCCTTTATCATCTTGTATACTTTCACCACTTGTTTCTCATTTTGGTTGTTGCTTGGTTATCCTCGGAACCGTTTGGGTTTCTAGAAACTTGCAAAAATAGGATTTCACAGCTCCTGTTGTCGAGAAGCCATTTTCAAAACTTCAATTTGGATGTGAACAATATGCACGTCGGCGCAAAGGTGAAAGGATCCACTGACAGCTAAATCATACACTGAAAGAAATTCTTATGTTGACTCAGACCACTGCACTATGGTACGAATAGCCAAATTTCACGACAAAAATCGATAACTCGAAAACCGTTAACTTTAGACATATGATGTCTTTGGAAGATTTAATCTTAGAAAAAAGATCTATCTTTTAGTTTGGGTGGTGAATAGGGTGGTCCTTTTATGTTCATAATAAAAATTCTAACTTATTATTTTTATGATTTAGAGGAATTGTTGCTCCTAAAGAATTGTAGATAATTTAATTTATTGAAACTTTGCTCCAGAATTCTAACTTCAATCTCATCTATCTTTCGTTTTATAACAGTTTTTCTAACTGTCCTTAGGGTGGGACTTGGAAAAAACAGTTTTTTGCTCTAATTTTTTTACTTCAATATGAATTTAAAAACTTTCAGATGACATGGAAGGACGCACATTTTGAAGATACAAGATGGTTGCTAGTTATTGTATAAAAATAAGTTATAGAGGTATAAGTGTAAAAAAAATATGTTTTTTAAGATATCTTACTCATTTATTTGCAAATATTTGCAAACAGAGATTACGTGAACTGAAATTAAAAACTTCCATCGACAAGACGTATGCAAAATCGTTTGTCCTATTTTGTCCCCTTGTGGAGCAAAACTCATTTTAAAATTGATCGTTTTGAATTATTTCTGCATAGCTTTCGATCGTCAGCATCACAAATTATCATCAAAGTGCCTAACAACGTGAGATTATTATGAAAATGTTTCTATTTTTATGTTAACCCATCTCCATTTATTTATTAACATTTATATCACAGACAAACAGACATAACACATTGAAAATTTTGCACTAAAAATCATCGTCACTAACACACCTGCGCCATCTGTTGAACACACTGTTTCAATAAATTAAATTATCTACAATTCATTAGGAGCAACAATTCCTCTAAATCATCAAAATAATAAGTTAGAATTTTTATTATGAACATAAAAGGACCACCCTATCCACCACCCAAACCAAAAGATGGATCTTTTTTCTAAGATTAAATCTTCCAAAGACATCATATGTCTAAAGTCAACGGTTTTCATAACAAAAAATATTTCCGGACACGCATTAACCATCATCATTTTTCAAAAATGAAAATTCAGTTTTTCAATGAAAACAGGAATACCAAATTTCCATGAAAGTTCGTAGTTTTGTGAATCAAAAACCGGTTTCAAACATCAATCTTGCGTGTTTGGAAAAAAAATGTTTTCACAAATGGATTCAGGGAGTTCCATTCCATAAAAATCAAGCCCAACATTCAAAAGGCGAGGCCAATATCCGAGTTGCTAAACAGGTATATCATATTTCGACGGAAATACGTGTTTTTCCGATTTTAAATCACATTTTTCTCAAAAACTGAACGTGTTACAACAATTCTTAGCCCATATTTAGAATTAGCGAGGCAGAAGCTATAAAATTGAACATACTTACTCGATGGGAGTGAAACACTACCGATTAGTGTAAGGCTTGCTTCATTTAGAATTGGAACAAACTTTGGCTCATATTGTGGCGCTCTTGGTGGACGGATTTGGAAGTTCTTGGCGCCCACGTGTCGGGAATTTTGTCAGCTTCACGTATGTATTTTTGACATTCCGCAAATCGACTGTACTTTGTAAACAATCAACATGGAAGCCGAAAGAAGGGAAAAAAATGTGCACAGTTATTTGGAAAATCCATTGTGGTCTGCATCTAGGCTAGCTTAACAGCTGAAATTGCCCAGAAATACCGTATGGCGCGTTATCAAACGTTATAAGGAAACATTGACGACGATTCGGAAGCCTCAAGCCAATCGTCGGAGTGGAACTGTCGACCGGAAACTGCGTGGTAAGATTTTGAAGACGATTAAGAGGAATCCCAATCTGTCGGACCGTGATTTGGCCAGAAAATTTGGTGCTGCCCATAGTACCGTGAGGAGAACTCGACTCCGGGAAGGAATCAAGTCGTATCGAGCTAGCAAACAGCCAAATCGGACCATAAAACAGAATAGTGTGGCCAAAATCCGTGCTCGGAAGCTATACGACCAGGTGCTGACCAAGTTCGACGGGTGTCTTCTGATGGACGATGAAACCTATGTCAAGGCTGACTTCGGGCAAATCCCAGGTCAAAAATTTTACTTGGCAACGGCTCGGGGGGATGTTCCAGCCAAATTTAAATTTGTTTTTGCCGACAAATTTGCACAAAATTCATGATTTGGCAGGGCATTTGCAGCTGTGGCAAAAAAAAACGAAAGTTTTCGTTACAAATAAGACAATGACGTCGGAACTATACCAAGAGTGTCTCCAAAAACGAATTTTGCCGTTCATTCGATCCCACGACCATCCCGTAATGTTTTGGCCAGATTTGGCAAGCTGTCATTACAGCAAAGTCGTTCAAGAATGGTATGCAGAGAAAGGGGTCCAGGTTGTTCCGAAAAACCTTAACCCACCCAACTGCCCCCAGTTCCGCCCTATTGAGAAATACTGGGCAATCATGAAGAGGAGACTCAAGGGAAAGTTGTCAAAGACATCAATCAGATGAAGACCTGGTGGAATAAGATAGCTAAAACGATGGACGAAAAAGGTGTGCGCCGCCTAATGAGCCGTGTTACAGGAAAAATTCGAGAATTCCTTCGAAACCGTGACGAATAATTTTATCCGTATTTTTTCTTAAAAGTATGAAGAAAACGCCACATTTGTATAAAAAAAGATCTTGAATACAATAATAAATAACTGAAATACAGGCAATTGTTTTTGTTCCAATTCTATCTGAAGCAAGCTTTAGTAGGTGCGAAAAAAAGTTTTTTTTAATTTTTTAATCTAAAATAAAATTTTTAAAAAAAAACTTCTTCAATTTCCTTTCCACCCCTCAAAACCCCCCCCCTTCCCCCAAAACCCCCCATAACATTTTGTGCAATGGTTGAGCCGACCTGTTTGGTCACTTTCATCCATTCCTTCTTCAACTCCAGCTCGTTCTTAAACACCTTGGACGATTTTCGAACTTTGGCCTCCATTATGGCCCAAAATCTTTCCACCGGACGAATCTCTGGTGAAGTTGCGGACAGGTCTGGCCTAAATAATGTCTCACCCCCGTGGGACCGCAGGAAGGGCAACAGATGCTTCTGGAGGCACTCAGTGCGGTAAATTTCGCTGTTGATGGTACCCGTTGTGATGCACGGTTCACTCAGTCTACCGCATTGGCATATGGCCTACCAGAGCAAGTATTTTTTGGCGAATTTGTCCACTTTCTTCTTCCTTATGTCTTCCGGAACATCAAACCGTAATTTGGCAACGTAGAACTCCAGCCCCGGTATCTGCTTTGCGTCTGCCTTGATGTAGGTTTGGTTATCCATAACCACACACATCGGTTTCGTTAACCACTCTCGATACAGCTTCCTTGCGCGGGATTTGGCCGCCGTGTTTTGTTGATCACGCCGGTTCGGTGCCTTGCGGACCTTGAATACACAAAGCCCAGCTCGTTTCATGGTTTGCTGAACGAACCAGGCGAATCGAAAGGTTCGGATTACACTTGAAATAATCCAACACCTTCCGGGCCTTCACAGGGTCAGCTGTCTTCGATTTTCTTCCACTTCCAGCCCGCCGCTCGGTCGTCTGGGACTCCTTAAACGATTTTACCACACAGTTGTATAGATGATTCCCAGTTGTCTTACGATTCATCTCATGGTCGCAGTCGGATTTTCCATGATGGCGCGCAAAATTCTCCGATTTTCTTCATGTTTTGAGGACATCTCAATAAACACTGAACCGATTCACTCCAAACTAGTTATATCCAGATTTTCATCAATTTTTACCCATGTTCAAAAAAGTTACACACGGATAAAAATGGTGCATTTTTTTCGAGTACAGGCCTTATATTTTAATGAAAATCAACATACATATGACCGAATTCACGTGAGTTTGAATATTTACTTCTAATTTCTGAAGAGCGCTCGGACTTTTCCCTTGATACCTCCCATTAGATTCAGCACTACTTTCTCCGTAACTTTTCGTTGTGATGCAGACCAAATTTTCTTGAAGTTAACAGAGCTTACTTTGCTTAAATTTTTCTTAAAATGCCGCTTATTTATTGCCCTGTATCTTTCGATAGGACGCATTTCAGGGCAGTTTGGGGGATTTCGGCATTTTTCGACAAAATCGACCTTTTCTTTCTTGAGCATCTCCAACGTAGCAGAAGCGGAGTGAGCAGATGCCAGATCCGACCAAAACAGGGGAGGATCCGTATGCTTTCGGTAGATGGGTAGAAACCGTTTTTTGATGCATTATTTTCTGTAATTTTCACCGTTGATTGCCCATTGTGAAATATGAATAACTCTTCAAGCCACAGGAGCAAATGGCTTGCCACACCAAAAAGATTTTCCCAAATTTTTCGGTTTGGATGTATCGCAGATTATCATGCACATCTGTCCTCTGCTCAGCGTTGAATAATTGCGTTCCCGAAGGTGTACTGGTCAAAATGCAGCGTTTTTGGAGGAGAACGTCATACAAGTTCCGTGACCTTATTTTCGAAGAAGCTTTCTTCGGAATCCATCCTTCGGGGTGCTTTCTGCATCTTGTAGAATCTGATATTGTTACGCTTTTTGATATTCTGCACAGTTCGAACGCTAATGTCCACTTTTTTGGCAATTTCACGAACCGAACACGGTTCATGCGATTTCAAAAGGCGTACCGCTGCCAGCTCCTTTTTTTTGGTACGATACCCCCTTTTTTGCGTCCAAGATTTCGGTAAATCTTCAGAAGAATACGTTTCTCCAAACTTCTTAACAATTTTGAACACTGAAGATTTAGTGCACTTCACGTTTTTCGGAATTTTCGGAAACAATTTGTGCAGAATTATTCTACGAGTTGATAAGCTGATCACTCACTTTTTTCGATTTTTCAAAAGGGTTGCCAAAGTAACCAATGTTTACACACACTGAGCGAAAATTCACAATTTTTCGTTAAGTTTTAACCCTAAACCTAAACTTTAACTCTAAATAGGAGTCCACTTTTTTAACTAAGAGTCCTTGTTATTTCTACGCCATTTTTTTCATTGAGTAAATCCCACGCTTGCTCTCATTTTCTGAGACATCAGCTCTCAAAACTGTGTAATGAACGACTAAAACATTTCCGATAGTCATCAGCAGTGAATGAACAAAGCTTGGCCTTCCGTGAAAGCTCACGACTCCTACCTAGGCACATACATTGATTGCTGTTGACGTGTTAGTTCTGCGGAAAATTCTACCCACGTCACGACGTTCGATTTGTTTTTGGAACGAGATATAAGCTGACTGACACTTCTCAAAACCAATTTGCCACGATAGCTACCGAAAGAAAAAGATACTCAAGCATGGTGTCTCTCTTTCGGAACAGGCCACTAAGCCCTGTTATGTACCTTGGCATATACTTTTCAATTCCGGTCAAGGAAGGAAACTAACCGAAATCAGATGTTTCCTTTCATCGCATCATTGGAATTCCCCCCCGGATAAAATCTATGGTCATCCTTTTTGAATGGTATGAAGTGAAAAAATCCTAAATTTTTCATTTTGACCTTCATCGGATCGTATCATTTCCACAACAGGACCTTAGCCGGAATCCATTTAAGCCACCAAGATATTTTAAAACGTGGGTTTAATTAAGTTGAAATAACATGATTGCTCTCACTGTTTCGCTTGGAATGCCATTTTATCGAAGGGCCCTAAAAGATAAAAAGGGATGTCGGGCCTGCTATATACGGTTTTGGACGAATTGGAAAACACGTGCCGTTAAGGGTGACCATTTTCATTAAGGGATGTTGAAATGAGAACTAATGGTCTGTGATCTGCTATCTATATAATAACAAAAGAACTTTGGAAATTTGATTTGGGAGATAAACTTTATAGCGTATAATCCACCCACTGTACAACCATTCATATTGTATTCATCGCAATTATTCAGAAATTGTTATTTTAATCCGGGCAGGCCACGACGCATACGACCATAAAATTAATTATCAAGCCGCCACTACTATCCGTTCCACCTCGTAGTAGGCGTTGATTTCCAACCACTGATCCTGTTCGTTGGTGTGAATTTTAATAAATGCTAAAGAGTTCTCGCTTCCTTCTGATCTGCTCCAACCACAACAAAATGTCCACGAATGTAACTCACATATTAATTAAAATTTATATCACTACAGATATATAAACAAAAGCAGCCGTCCCATCCCAACTATAATCCTTATGATTTCCATCTGCCCCGGCATTCGTCGGGGCTTCCCCGTGTAAATCATTTACAGGTCAACTCCCACAAATGTGGCCTTTCCCTGGATCAACGGCAAAAGTGATCCGTTTTTTTGCTGCTACTTTTTCCTCTGATGGCGCTGGGCAATGGTGGCTATCCACCGACCTGTAAGGTTGGAAGACCATCAAACATAGCTGCATGGTATTTGCCATTAGGGTCCCGTCACCACGTCGACCGCGACTTCTGTCCTATCGGAAAGCATAGTCTTCTGTGGGCAAGGGCATGTAAGTACGAAGTTACCGTCGTGAGGGGCTTCATGAAGGATGCTTTTTTGGTGTAAGCTGAATTGTACATGTTTGTAAACAAGTTTTTAAAAGAAGGACCGACAAAAAACTGTAGATAAAAATTAATACTTATAAATTCAAAAAAAATACCCCGACGGTATTTATAATTCAATCAGGTCTTTGATACCCGCGGAATAATTCATGCTCAGACGAAGGCACGCTTGATCCATTACTCATGATGTGATTTGGTTTTATTTGTGTTTTGTTTTTCATTTCCGACTTGCATGAGGATGCAGGACTTGTTGAAACGGGTTGCAACAAACCAAGCGTGTATGACTGGCATGAGATTTGTTTGCTAGATGCAACTAATGTAATTATGTTAGCTTTGTTTATCAACATGCGGATTCAACTAATACTGCCGGCGCTATGATTTACTCTATCACTATATTAGATGAGAGAATGTTTTTACTAATGAAGTTTGCAGATATTTTTGTATTAAATGACCCGAACAATGGTTAAAAAAAAGTTTAAAATTTGGATTTGGATTGGATTTGGATTGGATTTGGATTGGATTTGGATTGGATTTGGATTGGATTTGGATTGGATTTGGATTGGATTTGGATTGGATTTGGATTGGATTTGGATTGGATTTGGATTGGATTTGGATTGGATTTGGATTGGATTTGGATTGGATTTGGATTGGATTTGGATTGGATTTGGATTGGATTTGGATTGGATTTGGATTGGATTTGGATTGGATTTGGATTGGATTTGGATTGGATTTGGATTGGATTTGGATTGGATTTGGATTGGATTTGGATTGGATTTGGATTGGATTTGGATTGGATTTGGATTGGATTTGGATTTGGATTGGATTTGGATTGGATTTGGATTGGATTTGGATTGGATTTGGATTGGATTTGGATTGGATTTGGATTGGATTTGGATTGGATTTGGATTGGATTTGGATTGGATTTGGATTTGGATTGGATTTGGATTGGATTTGGATTGGATTTGGATTGGATTTGGATTGGATTTGGATTGGATTGGATTTGGATTGGATTTGGATTGGATTTGGATTGGATTTGGATTGGATTTGGATTGGATTTGGATTGGATTTGGATTGGATTTGGATTGGATTTGGATTGGATTTGGATTGGATTTGGATTGGATTTGGATTGGATTTGGAGTGGATTTGGATTGGATTTGGATTGGATTTGGATTGGATTTGGATTCTCAATTGAAATTCTCAATTGAAATTCTCAATTGAAATTCTCAATTGAAATTCTCAATTGAAATTCTCAATTGAAATTCTCAATTGAAATTCTCAATTGAAATTCTCAATTGAAATTCTCAATTGAAATTCTCAATTGAAATTCTCAATTGAAATTCTTCAATTGAAATTCTCAATTGAAATTTTCAATTGAAATTCTCAATTGAAATTCTCAATTGAAATTCTCAATTGAAATTCTCAATTGAAATTCTCAATTGAAATTCTCAATTGAAATTCTCAATTGAAATTCTCAATTGAAATTCTCAATTGAAATTCTCAATTGAAATTCTCAATTGAAATTCTCAATTGAAATTCTCAATTGAAATTCTCAATTGAAATTCTCAATTGAAATTCTCAATTGAAATTCTCAATTGAAATTCTCAATTGAAATTCTCAATTGAAATTCTCAATTGAAATTCTCAATTGAAATTCTCAATTGAAATTCTCAATTGAAATTCTCAATTGAAATTCTCAATTGAAATTCTCAATTTTCAATTGAAATTCTCAATTGAAATTCTCAATTGAAATTCTCAATTGAAATTCTCAATTGAAATTCTCAATTGAAATTCTCAATTGAAATTCTCAATTGAAATTCTCAATTGAAATTTCAATTGAAATTCTCAATTGAAATTCTCAATTGAAATTCTCAATTGAAATTCTCAATTGAAATTCTCAATTGAAATTCTCAATTGAAATTCTCAATTGAAATTCTCAATTGAAATTCTCAATTGAAATTCTCAACTGAAATTCTCAATTGAACTTCTCAATTGAACTTCTCAATTGAAATTTCTCTATTGAAATTCTCAATTGAAATTCTCCTTCGAATTTTTGAAATGAGATTCTCAATTGAAATTCTCGTAAACTTTTCTACATACAATTTTTTGAAATTTTGCATGAAGCGTAGACATTGGTCAGACCCACCCTTCCCCCAGAAAAGTATACGTGGTTTATGAATAGCCCCTAAGAAATTCAGGAAACTTCTCAGAAGTTTTGCAATTCTCCCAGATGTTGACGGAATATCCCAGAAAATCAGGGAACTTTCCAGAAAATTAGGGTACTTCCCAGAAGTTAAGTTTTTCCCAGAAGTTCAGCAACTTCGCTGAAATTCAGGGTATTTCCCAGAAAATCAGGATTTTTTATATAAATGCAGGAAGCTTCTTATGAGTTCTGATAATTTCCCACAAGTTAAGGGTTCTTCCCAGAAGTTCATGCAACTCTTCAGAAATTCAGGGAGCTTCCCAGAAGTTTGAAAAACTTATCAGATTTTTTTAAATATTCCTCAGAAGTTCATAAAGGGTGTATTCGATAAAAATGGCAGACACATATATACTCATCAAAATTAAACTGATTATCGAATTTTCTTGAAATTTTCAGGGAATGAAGAACTACTAATGAGTTTTGGTTTACAACATTTGTTTTATTCAATTTCGTCTCCCATCCCGAATGCCCGCACCTTCCTTTTCACTCCACCCATCAAATTTTGTACAACCGATTTTCCCAGTGTTTTTGTTGTTTTTACCCAAATTTTCTTCAATTCTAGCTCTGTTTTTATAGTTTTGGGATGTTTGCGAAGTTCCGTTTTCATAATTGCCCAGAATTTTTCAATTGGACGAAGTTCCGGTGAATTTGGTGGGTTCATATCCTTTGGCACAAAATTGACTCCGTTGGCTCGGTACCACTCCAATACGTTTCGAGCGTAGTGGCAGGATGCTAGATCAGGCCAAAACAGAGTTGATCCTTTGTGCTTCTTAATGAATGGCAAGAGACGCTTCTTAAGGCACTCTTCCGTGTAAATCGCACCGTTTATTGTTCCGGAAGTGATGAAGGGAGCACTTATTTCACCACATCCGCAAATCGCCTGCCAGATTAGAAACTTCTTTGCAAATTTCGATAGTTTCTTCTTTCAAACATCCTCCGGAACATCGAACTTCGACTTGGCAACGAAATATTCTTGCCCAGGAAGTTGACGGAAGTCGGCCTTGACGTATATTTCGTCATCCATCACGATGCAACCGGATTTGGTGAGCAGCTTCGTGTAAAGTTTCCGGGCGCGAGTTTTCGCAGTGATGTTTTGTTTTTCATTCCGGTTTGGGGCTTTTTGCACTTTGTAAACATGTAACCCAGCACTCTTCATGGTTTTCTGCACAAAACCGACTGACACCTTAGACTTTTTAGCGACATCTCGAATTGACATGTTTGAACGGTTCTTGAATTGTTGTACGACTTTCCTGGCCATTTTACTATCCATTGACCCCTCCCGCCCCCCGGCTCCCTCCCCCCCCCCCGGGGCCCCGGTTTGTGGCACAAAATTTTCTCACGGACAATTTCTTGTTTCGACGACATGACTGGAACTACTGAATGTATAACTATGAAACTTGGCAGATGTAAATAAAACACTATGGATAAGATCTACTCAAATTTCTAGGTTTTTTACTCATACGATTCAAAAGTTATAGAAGATTTTCTGTGTGCCATTTTTATCGAATACACCCTTTAGAACTACCTGAATTACCTAGAACTTCTCTGAAATGAAATTTCTGAAAACTTCCCAAAAGTTCAGGAATTTTCTCAAGATCCACAGAGAACTTTCCAGAAATTCCTGAAGCTTTTCAAAAGTTTTCAGATCTTTCTAAAGGTCCAGAGAACTTCTCCGAAGTTCATCAAACTTCCCAGAAGTATAAAGAACATCTCAGAAGTTCAAGAAACTAGTAGAAGTTAAAGGGACTTCCTTGAATTTCAGGGTACTTTTCAAAAATTCAGAAAACTTCCCAGAACTTAGGAAACGTCCACAAGGATCAGGGAACTTCCCCAAAGATCAGAAAAATTTCCAGAAGCTCAGCGAACATCTTAGACGTTCAGAAAACGTCCCAGACTTTCAGAGAACTTCCCAAAAAGTTCAGGGAACTTCCTAAAAGCTCAAATAACTTCCCAGATGCTCAGGATACTTCCCGAAAATTCAGCAAATTTCTCAGAGGTCCTGGAATCTTTCAAAAATTTCAGAGAACTTATTCAAAGATCGGGAAACTTCCCAGAATTTCAGAAAACGTCCCAGAAATTCAGGAAACTTCTAAGGATTTTTTAAACATTCTCAAAAATTTAGGAAACATTCCAAGAATTTTCCTATAAGATTAGGGAGCTTCCTAGACGTTCAGTGATCTTCCCAGAAGCTCGAAAGGCTTTCCAATAGTTCAGGGAACATCCCAGAAGCTCAAGGTACTTAAGTTTTAAGAAGAAGTTAAACTTCTTACAATGCTAGTTACAGTTCACTAATTTAATTTGTAACTTGGCAGCGGAAAACAAGAGTGGAAACGGAGAGGGTCCCGTCCTGGAAGACGCCAGAAATTCAGAATTCAGAAAACGTCCCAAAAATTCAAGAAACTTCTAAGGATGTTTTGAGCATTCTCAAAAGTTCAGGAAACATTCCAAGGATTTTTCCATAAGTTGAGGGTGGATTTTTCCAGAAGTTAAGGGATCTTTCCAGAAGCTCGAGAAACTTTCCAATAGTTCAGGGAACATCCCAGAAGCTAAGGGTACTTAAGTTTTAAGAAGAAGTTAAACTTCTTACAATGCTAGCTCCAATTTGCTAATCTGGTTTGTAATTTGGCAGCGGAAAAATAAGAGTGGAAACGGAGGGGGTCCCATCCTGAAAGACACCAGAAATTCAGAATTCAGAAAACCGAACCAAAACGAAAATAAAATAATCGACTACTATTTTAATGCTTAGTAAATTTCGGGGAATTTTCACCTCTTCACAATCTTGGAGATTTGAAAAAAAATCTTGTAAACCTTAACAACATCTTGGAAATGCTATTGATTTCACAGAAATTCCACCAACTTATTATTTTTTTTGCAAATCGACCAACTTCCCAGATTTTTTTCAATTTCTCGTAAATTATTAAAGTGTTTGTGATATTCTGCTTTTTATCATATAAGATGTTCCAACAGGAAGTACTAATAACTTCTGGGAAACTAAATCCGGTGATTTCCAGAAAGTTGTTTCTATTCCATGGATGCTCAGCAAACTATTTGGAAGTTCAACCAAGTTTTCAGAACCGTCAAGAAGTTTACGGCAATTCAATGAACTTCTCTGAAGTTCCACCACTTCTCTTCTCAAAAGAGAGCAAACTTCATGATTATCTTGAAACCTCCAATAAGTTTATTCAACTTCCGAGTACCTTAATCAACTTCTGTCAAGTTCATTGTATTTCCACCCAATTGTCATAGATATTCCGAAGCTTATAGTAATTCAGAAAGTAATTTTTAAAGAGTTCAGTTTCTAGAAGCTTAAATAAGTTCTGACCAATTCATGTAACTGCCGAGAAGTGCACAGAATTGTCTTAAAGTTGTAGAATATACAATTGAATAATATAATACATTTAAAAACGATTCCTGGAAAAATCAAAGATTTTTCGAACTAGAGGTGTCCCTCGTCAAATTGCATCACGGACAAAACGGTTTATAAGATTACCTAGTTGACCGATCCTTTTCAAACTTTCAGACAGTAAAGTTTAACCTATAAGTAAGTTTTTGCCATATTTATTTCATTCAACTTCAATACCATAACCGTACGCTCACACCTTATGCTTAACTCCACTCATTAGGTTCTGTATCTGGCTGCAGCTTCTACTGATGTGACGGAGTGATGTGATAAGAACCCACTATCAGTTCATGTCTATGGCTGCAGATTTGATCTTCTGAGGTTGTCTCCAATAGTGCCTGCTTCATAATAGCCCAGTGATCTTTCAATGAGGACCTTCGGAAGACTATGGCCAGAAGGCCGCGTGTCTTCTCATGACAAGGAACTGGCGACTCCACGAACCCTTGTCCAGTCAACAAATCCTTCGACTGCCTTTGGCTACTGGTTGAAATTCAGAAGTGCAATTTTAAAGTTAATGTTATGCTATAAAGCTGAAAAACCAATTGAGCCTTTCATCCATGTCATGTTGCCACATTTGAGATATATGGTTTTGGAACGCAAATATGATTTCAAAGCGTGCTGAAATTAATAATTGATATTAGAATGGAAAATTATATGACAGGTCGCACCCCCTCACTTCGCTATTGTCAAAATGACAACATTGCCCAGGCGCAGATCAGCGTCTCCATGTTTCAGCTGGCAGTCTTCTGTGATCATATGACTCATGGAGGCGTGAGGTAGGAACTTGAGGTCGGCCGCACCCTCCTTCGAAGTTGTCAACTCACCATTTGAAGCCCTCTGGCTGCAGCTTCTTCTGTACGGAAACCCACATCGCTTTCTAATCATGTATTTCCTCAGAACTTTGATCTCTTTGCCTCCATAGTGCCTGCTTCATAATAGCTCAGTATTTTTCGATGGGCCTTGACGTAAGTCTCATCATCCTTGATGAGACAATGAGGTTTCGTCAGCATCTGGATGTACAGTTTCCGGACCCATGACTTTCCCATCGTATTTTGCCGTTCGTCACGATATGGAGCGTTCTGCACTTTGTACGTATGCAGTCTCTCCCGGTCCTTGGCTCTCTGAACAAAAGACTTGGACAGATTCAACTTTTTGGCCACATCCCTGACCGAAGCATTGGGATTCCGCTTAAACGCTTTCACGACACGCTTGTGATCCTGATCACTAATAGAACATCCATTCTGACCGCATTTCTCCTCCCGTTCGATGCTCAGAGTTTCGTAGTAACGCTTAATCACACGACTCACCGTTGAATGCACGATTCCTAGTTGTTTTCCGATGTCGCGATGAGAGAGTTGAGGATTTTCCAGGTGCTTGCGAAAAAAAAAAATCGCGGCGTTGCTTTTCGGGTGATGCCATTTTTTCCAATTTTCGAAAAACTGACAGCGATAAAAATACAAGAAAAAAAACACTCTTAACTACTTCTGCCCGAATTTTCAAGAAAAAATACCCAATGGGTAATATCCTACAGCGTTTTTTTTCGTGATGCAATTTGATGTGGGACACCCTTTATTCCTCCTATAAATATAACTAGAATCTATCTCCAAGATATCATCGGTTTCCCCCAGAAAGCTTATAAAAACTGCTAAAGTAAAATGTATCCTCGCCCCCAGAAGATAAGCCTGAATATCCTGATTTTTGAGTGCTAATCATGACCAATCCATCCATAAACCGATTCATAAACCGGTTCACTTTGAAGATTTCACTACTTTTCATTTTCGAGTAATCGAAAATTTGGCACCAATCGGAATTTGCCACCAAATTAGTTGAAAAATCAACAACAGTCACAATTCCGGGAGCCTCCTCATTTTGAACTAGTCAGCGTTTTCCGGAAAGTGCAGTGGCTGTTAAAAAAAAACTAACAGAACCATTCGTTATTCAGGAATGCCACAAAAAGGCAATTCTCTAGCACCGGGAGCAACGTGAGGTAATTATCAGCATCCGAGGCGAGCAACACCACTTTCTGTCCGGCGCCAGCATCACCCGCACCAAATACGGCCACTTTTCGGCTCAAAAGCTGAAATTTTACTCATTAATTGGTATTAGCAAGCAGCGTGTAGTGTTTTGGAACGGTATTTTGCTTGTTCCAAATTGCTGCAAGAATAGATCAAAATATATAAACCAGATTTAAAATGATGCGAAATAAATCCAGTATAAATCAAAACTAGCAACACCGGCGCAGCGATGTTTTTGCGTTTGGTCTAAAAAAAATTGAAACCACGATTTGGACCACTGTTGAAGATGCCCTAACGATCTTCAGAAACTGTAAGCCGATAACCTATTGGAAAACTACCGTAGAAAGTAATAAAGTAATAAGGTTTGACCAGGCCTATCGCAAGGACATCTTTTTCACGTAGCCAACATCTCAGCAAGCTCAGCTGTCAGAATAATGTAAACATTGCTTGCTGTTTGTTGTTGATTGGTTGTGCTTGTATTAAATCCAATTGTTTTTAAGCTTTTAAAAAATGAAGTGTGCAATACCATCCTGCAAAAATGATTTCCATTGTGTCGCGGTAAACACAACCATTGAAAAACATGGCAAGAAAATAGCTCCCAGTACATTTTGCAAGCAATGCATTGAAGTGATTTCCAATGCTGGCACACTCCTTTCCATTTGCAAGGCAGCTGAATTTGAGTTGAGGATAAGTATGGGATAATATCATCAAAGTGTTCGTTGGTAAAAATTCATTACTCTTCTTTCAGTCACTTGTTGTAATCGATAAGAATTCGAATGTAGGACTGCATTTCGACACCATGGTCATGAATTCCATTTCACGGAGCACTGCAAATTTTGATTTCCTTTTGCCTTGTGACGACGACCATCAGCCCGAAGGCTTAAACTGGGTTCACAAGATTATCTCCACAACAGAACTGCAGTTTATTCAGAGCAGATTATCCCATTCAAGCCATCTAATCGTCAGAGGCTCACTAAAATAATTCTTTTTGAAGGACACTAAGTAATGAATAGAAACCTGTATTCATGCATAACTTAATGTTAAATACAATAAAACATCTTCCGGTTTGTCATCATCGTGCTGTGCTGTTTTGCCATAAACATTTTGCCCAGTCATCCTATGCTAGAATTAAAAAACAGAAAGTTGCAATTATTAGCAGCAAAATACCTATTCTCCAGCAAGGCCTTTAAATATTTTTTCCAAAAATTTACCAAACTTTAGCTTCAAAAACATCTGTGTGCTGGAGCGTCAAAATATTCGTATTAATCGCATAAATTTTAATGCTACGCCAGTCGATCCCGCAGTTGCAGAGGATTGACCGTATGACCAGAACGACCAAAACAAAACAAACCGACCGGCTCGTTCAACAGCTATTTGACAGCTGACAGCGGGCCCAAATCAATTTGGGTCCGGGACATGCCGCCTACTGCCATTCACTAGTGTTTGATATAGGGAACATTTATTTTCTATGCAATTATAAGGACTACTGCGATCTCCTTCTGGTTCCTAACGCCTACTTCACAACATTATCAAATAATTTAATATGCTGAATTAATAATGACAGTCTCTTATTTACAATGACAACATTTACCACAAATAATGATACACCCAAGCTCAGTTTGCATTACATCAACCTCATTCGTAATCAGCTTCCTTGGATCTACACAACCATCTGTCAAGTTGAAAATTGAACGACAAAGAATCGCACGCTTAACGACAACACCGCAATTATGGCGATGAAATTTTATCGCTTCAAATGCCATCTTCTCAAAATAGCAGTTATGTTTGCCCACAAACTGAGGAATTGATTACAGCGTAGATGCTCATCGCACTGATAACCCGAATCCTATTGCCGAGCAGAACTGCGAGGATATAAGCATTAACTGCCGGTCATTACATGCAAAGTGGAAATGGCGTTTCTAAACTACCGTTTAGCTGTTTTTAAGATCCTCAGTGTGCAAATATAATCTCAATTGCTGTTCCACCACGGTGCTACTTTCGCTTCGGGGTAGCGTGAATTAAATTATGCAAAATTTAGTATAATCGGGTGTCAATTGCTTTTGTCTCGCTCGTAACACACTGCCGTTACCTCACGAAACGAGAAAGGGGATTAAAGGTGAAAAGTTTAATTACGATGAGTGCCGGACGAGTACCCGAGTAATGTAGTTATTGCGAGAACCATTGAAAGTTTGAGCAATTCAATCAAAGTGGAAACATGTTTGTGTGTGTTTTGATTACTCAAGAGCCTATAATGCGCTACGTGCGCTCTATTGTTTTTCATGTTTCATGTTCGATGAATTCACTCTATTTACGGCACTCAATGGCTCCTTCGATGCTACGTCAAATTCACAATGATGATGCCTACCCTCACGATGCGGTTGATCGTAATAGGCGGGTGGTGTATTGTTTCAACAACCCATTATGAACGAAAAGTATTAACGAAGAAACCGAAGAGATTATATCGCATTCCTCCTCCTGCCAATCCCTCCACACTGCTTGCGGTGTATTTCCCTAGCATTATTACTTGTTATCCGTACGGCTCTATTCGTCCCGGAAGAGCCTGAAATATCTACATACTTTTACGGTTCTATTATCCCAACCACCAAAGCCTGGGCAGTGCTGCAGACCAAGAGCAGTAAACTTGGCTACAGTCAGACATGGGAACCGGATTTTAATAACTGCCACTTGCCGGATATAGAATGGATTCCGGCCGATGATGACGCCTACAACGGAACGAGGAGTGTGTGGATGCATGAAATTTTAATGAACCTTGCCGTTTCGGAGCATTGCAATCATGGTGTCTCATGTGTAAAGGCTATACGGTAGCAAATTATTATGTAAACAAATTAGGCTCACGTTTATCCGTAATGAAAGGATGGGTCGTTTTGAATGGGAATGAGCCTTCTGTGCGCTATGAATGGGATTTCGAAAAATAGTTGCTTATTATGTTGCGCTCCGGTTTACCGGGGATTAAACAGTCGAGAGGCTATATTTAATACATGAGTCATTCATTCACGAAATGGTCGGAGAATGACGCTTATTAAGTTGATCGGTATAAGCATCATTAAATTAAGTTTAATGTTTCAAATCATTTGATGTTTCTCAACAAACGATGATAGAACTAGATCTGATGGCACCGAACAATTTCTCCTCAAAATCACAAACTTATCACCCACGTAACCTCCAAAGCACAACAATCGAATCCATCAGACACTGTCGAATTGTAACCACAACACGTACGACCTTGACAACTCAGACAAACCCTATGCTCGTTGAACCGCGAACCACTCTTGAAACTACGCCTTCGTGATTGGTAGTCATCAATCAA
>JAHHFK020000834.1:0-113428 GCA_024533555.2 Aedes koreicus | reverse complement strand
CATTCACAGAGATTAGCTGTCTCCCAGCCCAACACGGAACAAATGAGCGTTTAAAGAATAATGATTGGACATGAGGCGAGACATCACACGAATGAAGTCTCGACCCACATCCAATCCCCTGAACCAACATTTCTTAGACACCTTAGGAGTGATAGAGTGTAGCCATCGCCCCAAGTCTCCTTTACTCCATTTATACTGCCAGCTATCGAGTGATATCTGACGATAAATGTAGAAAAATTCGTTGAAGGCGATTTGTCGGTCATAAATATCGCCTTCGATAGCGCCCACCCTTGCAAGCGAGTCCGCTTTCTCATTGTCAGAAATCGAACAATGAGATGGGACCCAAACAAAGGTGATAATAAAAGAACGTGAAGATAAAGCACTTAGAAGACCTCGTATTTTCATAAGAAAATAAGAGGTGTGCTTTACCGGCCTCAAGGAGCGAATAGCCTCTATAGAACTAAGACTATCCGTGAAAATGAAGTATTGATCCGGTGTAAGAGATGCAACAGTTTCTAAAGAAAAGTGAATTGCTGCCAATTCCGCGACAAAAACAGAACAAGGTGCTTGAAGTTTACGAGCGACGCTATAATTTTCATTATATACACCAAAGCCAGCGGAGTCCTCTATCAAAGACCCGTCAGTGAAAAAACGTTTTGGTGGAATCAACTAGGCCAAAATTTGCAGCAAATATCACCGGAGCAATCATAGGACGATGATGCTCTGGGATTCCACGAAGCTCCTGTTTCATGGATAAATCAAAATGAACCGAATTTCCGAAGTTGGAGAAGCAAACACGATTGGGAATATTCAGCGAAGGGCTGACATCCTGTGTTATGTATAAATGGTACAAAGTCATGAAGCGAGTTTGAGGATTCAACTCAAGGAGCTTCTCAAAATTTTCAATCACCTGGGGGTTCATAACTTCACACCTGGTGAGGAGCCGGAGAGATAATTCTGAAAACCGATCCGAGAGTGGCAACATGCCAGCCAGCACCTCAAGACTCATGGTATGAGTCGAGTGCATACAACCCAACGCGATACGAAGACACCGATATTGAATACGTTCCAGTTTAATGATGTGCGACCGAGCCGCTGACTGAAAACAAAAACTACCGTATTCTATAACCGACAAAATCGTTGTCCGGTACAACGTTAGAAGATCTTGCGGATGCGCTCCCCACCAGGTCCCGGTAATTGTGCAGAGAAAGTTTATCCTTTGTTGGCACTTTCGCTTCAGATACTCAATGTGGGATCTCCAGGTGCACTTTGAATCGAACCAGACCCCAAGATATTTAAATGACATAGAATGAGTTATCGGTGTACCCAAAATTTGAAGCTTAGGTTGTGCAGGGTTATGCTTCTTAGAAAAAACTACCAACTCAGTTTTCTCCGTAGAGAATTCGATACCTAGCTCGAGAGCCCAAGTAGACAAATTGTCTAAGGTATCCTGTAAGGGTCCTTGCAGATCAACCCTATTGGGTCCCGTGACAGACACTACACCGTCATCTGCAAGTTGTCTCAACGTACAATTCTCACTCAAACAACCGTCAATGTCTTTGACATAAAAATTATACAAAAGGGGGCTTAAACATGATCCCTGGGGGAGACCCATGTAGCTAAATCGAGAAGCTGTAGAGGTTCCATGAGAAAAGCTCATATGTTTCTCTGACAGCAAATTGTACAAAAAATTGTTCATTAATGGTGAAAAACCACAAGCGTGGAGTTTATCTGAGAGAACTTCAACAGATACTGAATCAAAAGCCCCCTTGATATCCAAGAAAACAGAAGCCATTTGCTCTTTTTTAGCAAAAGCTAACTGAATCTCTGTGGAAAGCAACGCGAGGCAGTCGTTCGTTCCCTTACCCCTACGGAAACCATATTGAGTATCTGAAAGCAGGTTGTTCGTCTCAACCCATTTGTCCAGGCGGAAGAGGATCATTTTCTCCAACAACTTTCGAATACAAGATAACATCGCGATGGGTCGATAGGAGTTGTGGTCGGACGCGGGCTTACCAGGTTTTCGAATGGCAATAACTCTCACTCGTCTCCAATCATCCGGTACAATGTTGAGAGTCAGAAACTGATTAAACAAGTGCAACATGCGCCTCTTAGCGACGTCTGGAAGGTTCTTAAGCAAGTTGAACTTGATTCTATCAGCTCCCGGAGCCGTATTGCCACACGAAAGGAGTGCGAGAGAGAGTTCTACCATTGAAAAAGGTTGGCTGATCTCAACTATCGAATTCGTGGTTTCGCGAGGAAACATTTGTGCTGGCACAGAATCTGGACAAACTTTTCGCGCGAACTTGAGGATCCATTGGTCCGAATACTCCTCGTTCTCGTTGTTCGTAATTCTGTTACGCAATCTTCGCGCCGTGTTCCAAAGGGTATTCATCGACGTTTCACGCGATAATCCGTCCACGAATTGTCGCCAGTAACCGCGTTTCTTGGCCTTGATGAGGCTCTTAAATTCGCGTTCGAGAGCCGTGTACCTTTCGAAGTGCTCAGGTGTTCCACGTCTACGAAAAACTTTGAACGCGTCGGACTTTTTGCGGTAAACCTCGGTGCATTGCTGATCCCACCATGGGGAAGGAGGTTTCCTGCGAAATGACGTTCCTGGAACTGGTCGAGTTTGAGCTTGAAGCGCGCTTTCCAAAATCAGGTTGGAGAGGAAGTTATATTCCTCCAGCGGTGGAAGCCCTTCTACCGTTGTTACGGCTTCGTCTATTGCTGTCTTGAACCTTGTCCAATCGATATTACGAGTTAGATCATAGGTGACGTTGATCGATTCCGGCGGAGTGAGCCCGGTGGCAACCGAAATTTTAATAGGCAAATGATCACTACCGTGGGGATCCTGGATCACATTCCACGTGCAGTCCAACGATAATGAATTCGAGCAAAGTGTGAGGTCTAACCTACTACCAAGTGAGGATGGACCAGCCAAGCGTGTAATTTCTCCATTGTTGAGAACGGTCATATTGAAGTTGTCACAGAGGTCATATAACAAGGAAGACCGGTTGTCGTCGTACAGTTCTCCCCAGCCTGTACCGTGAGAGTTAAAATCTCCCATGATCAACCGCGGAGCAGGAAGAACCGAACAAATATCTGAAAGTTGTTTCTGGTTTATCGGGGCTCTTGGAGGAATATAAACAGAAGCAATGCAAAGGCTTTTATTTTTAATAACAGCCTGACATGCGACAACTTCAATACCTGGAATTGGAGGAAAATTCACTCTATAGAAGGAGTAGCACTTTTTGATCCCCAAAAGTACTCCTCCTCCACGTGAATCCTCACGATCAAGCCGAATAATGTTGAAATCGAGAATCGGAAGATCGATTTCGGGTGAAAGCCATGTTTCACAAAGAGCAAATGCATCACAACTGATATTGTGAGCTAAAAATTTAAATGATTCCAATTTAGGAATAAGACTTCGACAATTCCACTGCAGAACAGTGATCAAATCCCCGACCTCTTTTGGCAAATTATCCATCGAAGGAAATGATAGCTGCAAGGAGGGGCCACTTTAATGTCAATTGCTTCAAAAAAGTTTTCACAGTGGGAAGCATTGCCATAACAATGCTTTTAAGAGGGTCAGATATTTCGAGGTACTTGAAAATACCTTCCACAATATCATCAAATGAGAACAGCCCAGATGAAGAGGGGGCTTCTGTTCTTAAAATCGGGGCATCCGGGGTTTTGGATGTCCCCGGGAGAGATGGGAAATCCTGTGTGTAGTTGGCACTACGAAAACCAGGTGGATTTGGATTATCCTTATTTCCACTGCTCTTTGAATTGGGCATGTTGATTTGGGGCTTCTGTTCAGCTACTTTCTTTGCCCGAATGCGTCTTCGCTTCCGTGAAGCACCTTCCGGAAAACTGAAAGAGGTCCCCTCCTCAACCAAGTCCGAATCAGACTCGTCATCTGACAGAGCAGCAAAAGGATTTGTATTGATATCGGGTGGCGAGGCTTTCTTAAGCATTTCTGCAAAAGATTGCTTTGAACGTTGTTTCAGAGAACGTTCCAATTTTTCCCCGCGTTGTTTGTACGCCGGGCATGACGAAAGAGCATGGGGAGGAGTTCCCTTGCAGAAAACGCATTTTAGTGTGTTATCTGCACAGGGACCAGCCTCATGTTTCTCCCCGCAAGTTGAGCAGCGTGCCTTATTGCCGCAATGAGAGGCCGTATGCCCCATCTGCTGGCAGTTTTGGCAGATCATTACCCGGGGTACAAATAACCGCACAGGTAGCCGAAGTTTGTCCAGTTCTAAGTAGTGAGGAAGGGCAGAGCCAGAAAAGGTCACCCGAAACGAGTCTGTGGGGGTAACTTTTTTCTTACCCTCGCTGTGCGATATTTTAACAAGTTTTCTTACTTCCAGTATCTGAACTGGGGGGAGCAGAGGGTTCTTGAATCGGCCAACCGCCCGCTTCTCCAAAATTTCAGGGCACAGACTCGCCTCTGTGACCACTCCTACAATCTCCACATCACGAGCTGGAATATAAACTCGGTATTCCAGTGTAAAATGCTGAGAGGAAGCAATCTCATTAGCCTGCTTCAGGTTAGAGACGACAACACGGAGTTTATTAAATTTAACTTTCGTGATCTCTGTCACGGCTGAGAATCGCTTCGTCAAATCAGTAGTTATTTGGTACACGTTCAGAGGTTTAATTTTGGGCTGAAAGTAGACAACCCATGGACCGACCGAGTCCATTGGATAAGATCGCGGTCGGAAATTTATTTGTGCCTCCCCATCATCAGGTGGCAAAGGCACTTTTTCAGCTAAACCGTCCATGTCGAAGAAACCTCTTCAACATGCACGATTTGCCTTACTTGTGGGAGCGTTGAACGCCCCCAAAATTTAAAATCACACACAAACACAAAACAGGAACACACACAAATTAACGCTACACTCTAGTGGGATGAGAGACAGAGGAAAACAAACTTAACTAATATTACTGATCTGTTGCTGCTGCTGCTGCTGCTGCTGCTACTGCTGCTGACACACCGTATGCCTGAACGTCGCACTTCTATGCGGGCAGCGGGGAGCGGTGCGCTGCGTGGGTGTACGGGTGAATCCGATCGCCTTCGGGTGCACTCGCTCGACGATGTCGGATGACCGTTGGCGATGTAGTAGTGTATCGCTGGTTAGCGTCACCACGCGGAGATGAAGCGAAAATGAGCGGGATGATAATTCGCCAGCAAGCACTGCTTGATTTTCTTATTTCACT
Organism: Aedes koreicus; assembly: GCA_024533555.2. Classification (NCBI taxonomy): domain Eukaryota; kingdom Metazoa; phylum Arthropoda; class Insecta; order Diptera; family Culicidae; genus Aedes; species Aedes koreicus. The sequence goes on along the minus strand of JAHHFK020000834.1, from coordinate 108,202 downwards.
GGAAAACCACACTGCCTTCTTAGAAAAAAAACTCACTTTCACTCCTTTCACTGAAGTGAATAGATTTTGAGAAAAAAAAACTAATTATTTCCAAGGATCGCACTCGAAAAATCTTCCAAAATAACGGAGCGCTGGATCGAACGGACTTTCTACTTTCGCTGAACGAAACCTCCCTCCCCCCCCCTTTTATTTTTTTTTTTTTTTTTTTTCCCAAAAATAAAAATATAACCAACAACCCCAATTATTTCAAATTCAACTCAAATACACCACAAATTTCTAAAAAAAAAAAAAAAAAAAAAAAAATTTTAAAAATCTCTTTTTCCTCGAAAACCAAAAAAAAAAAAAAATCCCCCAAATCAAAAAAAAAAAATCACAAAAAAAATTATTTTATAAGACATGTTGCAATATTTTTTTCTTTATACTGTTCTAGTAACATTTCAAAGATAGCAATTCGAGCGATCGAAGAGTCCGGTTTGATGATTTCTGAAATAAATGGCTTATCTTACCATATACCACTAAACACAATATTTGAAGATAATCCACACTGCCTATAAGTACATGCCAGTATTTTATGAATATAGTACTTGAAGTTCAGAAGTGTAATTTTAAATTAAATGTTATGCTAAAATGCTGAAAAACAAATAGAGCCTTTGCTGCTTGTCATGTTGCTTCAGAATCTTAAATGGTTTTAGAATGCAAAGATGATTCCAAAGCGTGCTGAAATTGTTAATAAAATGAGAATGGAAATTATAGAATATGATTTAAAGGCACACGATCTTCAGTCGCACCCCCTCACTTCGATATTGTCAGATCGACAAAATTGCCCAGGCTACGCCAACCAGCGTCTCCATGTTTCAGCTGGCAGTTTTTTGTGATCATATGATTCGTGGAGGCGTGAGGTAGGAACTTGTGAGGACGAGAGGTCGGTCGCACCCACCTTCGAAGTTGTCAACTCACCATTTGAAGCCCATCAAAAATGTTATTTTCGGTAGAAACTTACATATGGACAAAATTTCATTAAAACCGGAAACTGTCGAGCAAAATCAATATTTTTTTTAGCGTTTCTGGCTGGAAATTCTCTTTCATACTTACCTTACTAAGCACAGTATTCTCGAAGATTAAACTCGTTGAACAGGTTTAACTTTTGATCACGATATGCCTCTGGTAATAGTGAAGATGAATAGTTTCTGAATTCTTTGACGAATCCAGAAATATACTATGCTCAAGTTTTAATTAAAGTTCTGAATCAATTGTTTCAAAATTTATAAAAAATAAACACTTTCTACCATGTTTGATCAATGTCTGTGCTGATTTTGAGCTCTGTGAAATATGCCTGGTACTTGTAAAACTTGCATAACTTTGCCTTGAAGTTATCTGAATAGCTTTCAGCACTAATGGATTTGTTATGAAGTTGGCGAAGAGCTCTCCAATGTCTTAACTTTATTAAACTTAAATGCGATTTAGGGCTTCCAAGTCAATCGATCGTTGGAGTAGCGATATCCCATGATTTAGAAATAGAAATTTCGTTAAACACTGATTGTACCTATAACAATGAAGCCCATCTCCTCGCTACGCCACCCGAATCCGTTTGACCACACAAACTCGCCAACTGGAAGGGACCTAATGTTTACACCCAAGATCGGGACAACATTCGCGCGCCCGTAATTCAATCCACGCTCGAAACCACCAACGTGAACAATCCAAGCGGCGGTCTCGTGCCTGCAAATATGTGCAACGATCGCTTTTCCTCAAGATCTCCGCCCGAGACACTCCATCCCAACTCCAATCACTCCGATTGCCAGTAGAGTTGGGGAGGAATGTCGGCAAAATAATTCGTGAAATTTGAAAGGTTCCTCCATAGGTTTCGCCTAACTAGCTGCGCTCGGCGAAAGAGAATGTCCAGTCGGGGTGGGACGTGAGTCACTAACAACGGTAATGAACGGAAAAATCAGCTGGTCGTTCAGCAAGCCTTAGTCAAAATAATATACATAAAAAAAAAAAACTACAACTCCAAAACCGGTCCAACCACGATGCTGAGGTTGCGGCTGCTGCAAATGCGCAACACATAATGAGCGCCACGATCCACACGGTGTTGTTGTGTGTGATTTGAGGAAGTTGTTGAAAAACCGGGCCTCCTCTCGTCTAATGGTGGTTTTGCTGCTGCGCGGAAATAATCACAGCGAGCCCCAGAAGAGATACCAGCTCGAATCCCAGTAGTTGCCGAAGAAGAAGAAGAAGAAGAAGAACGAGGAAAAGTGTTGAAAAAAGTGTAAATTAATTCGATCCACTACACACCGTCATCAACATACATATCCGATACCCCGTAACAACATATCTCCCGAGCGGAGAGCGACGCAGTAGTGTGTATAACTAGACAAACAGAATATCGCTGTTGTTTGATCGAACGAGCCAGAAAAAGCATGAGCGTGACTTCCTCGATCGCGTGAGAGTCATCTCATCTGCGGTGTGTTTTGTTTTGTGAAACTTCCGGAAGTGGCTGTGAACACAAATCGTGCGATGAAAAAGAAAACCAGCGTGTTTGAGTTGCCGCCCAAATGTCCGGCCCTGGCGGATAAAATTACCGGCATCTTCGGCTGGCGGCACACCTACCGGGTGTCGCAGAAGCAGAAGGGCATCCCCCACTGTCACCAGTATCTACACAAGACCTATTCGCTCAACCTGCCGAGGAAGACGGTAAGATTTGGTTTGGGTTTTTGGGGGTTAAGGTTTGTATTATTTCAGCAATCCATCTAGAGGAAATCTAATCAACTCTCATGGCAAATTAGCCTTTGACCACACTACAAACCTTTGTTCCCTAGAGATTTCTTATGAAGTCTAACTGCCTGAGGTCGTTTCAATTATTTCTGGAAGTTACGGAAGTCCATTCAAAGTCCAGTAGTAATCCAATCTACGTTCTTTGGTTATATTGTCGAAGGTTTAAAAGACATTCTGTTTGTATTATCATGCGATTTTCGTCTCTTCTGTACTTTCTCTGGCCTTCATGCGAAAGATTTGTAAACTTTACCTCAAAGCATCGTGAACTTTAAAATAGATGTTTAGACTTTTTTTGCGGATTTCCTCGTTCATTCTTGTTTATTTCTTGTGAATAGACCATGTTTTTCCCGACTTCTTGTGGTCTTCATCTAGTCCTTTTGAACTTTCTTACTTCTTTTGAAAATGTTTGTGATGTTCATCTAGTCATTCTGTAAATTTTACTTTGAACTTTTTCCAGATAATTCTGTGCACCGTCTCCCGCCAGTATAGTATACTGGCCGTAAAATGCACACTCCTTTCTGAAACCGTTTGTCTGATTTGAATTTGATTTTTGTATTCAGTTTTCAAGCCTTCTCAATCTACAACCCGATTTTGTTGTAAATTAATAGGGTACGTGTCCCATACCTTCGCCTAGTATGCAGCGGTTGGTTACATAATTCATTGTAACTCATGAAGTAATTGAGCTGCAAAAGACATCCAAGTAGTGATTTGCTTGCTAAGATAAGCTTAACAAGACGATTGTTATTCTGAAGTACGAGAAATCAAACAACTTTCTTTATTAAGACGAAAAATTTCGTGGAAATTGGATGGGATGTCAAATATGGATTTGGATAAGGATTTTTTTGTTAGACTTGTACTCTTTATCTAACAGTAAATTTCAAAGAACAAATAACAAATTTAACTATTTTAAAACACTTAACTGATTTACACTTCAGATCTATTGGCCAATTGGTCTAAATGAAATCCCATTATTTTTGCTTGTTTAGATCACCAATTTCAAAAATATACAACCATTTAGTCATCCACTTCCATTGAAAATTTAACCATTATCAACATCATACTATTTGATGATCAGGATAGACCAAAGTTAGAAACATAGTAAAACATCTTCTTCTTCTTGTTCAGCATTTCAAGCTTATTGCTTTCAGAATTAGCTTATTGCTTGCTCTCAACTTAGTGTTCTAAATGCACTTCCACAGTTATTAATTGAGAGCTTTCGATGCCAAGTACCATTTTTGCATTAGTATGATTGTGTGGCAAGTACAATCACACCCTATGCCCAGGGAGTCGAGAAATTTTCCTTTACGAAAAATTCCTAGACCAGACCGGGAATCGAACCCAGCCACCTCCAGCATGGTGTTGCTTTGTAGCTGCGCCTTTACCGACTGAGCTAAGGGAGGGCCAACATATGTCCCTTGAATTGGGTCTACGGTTTTCTTGTGCAATCATTCACCATTTTTCTACATGAACAGTTAACTCATAACGTTTGACTATTGTCTATATATCTGGGATGCAATACAAGGTATATTGGTTCAAATTTAGGTCATCTGAAATTATGATAATCTGTCAGCTTAACAAGTGAGCTTAAGGCCAAAAAGTAAGGGAAATCGAAAATCTAACGAAGGGAAGAACTGAAAATCGATGAATTATGTCTCCATTGCTTCAAAATGGAATGATCGTCATGATTTCAACATGCATTCGTCTATTTCAGCTAAATTTATGTACATATTTGGTACACAGGCCGAATGAAGGGGATATCCTACCAGATTTGAATTGTGCTTTTAGATTTGCTCATGAACTGACTTCAGATTTCTCTGTGAACCTTTGGACTCTATAAAAAATATCATTTCATGGATCTTTTAACACTTCTTACGACCTTCAATATTTGTGTACCCCTGAGCGATCTTCACGGAAATATTCTTCTTGTTATTTTTTCAGGAAAAACTGTAGATCCCACATTATTATGTTATAAGATTTGTACAGCGCTTTCTCGAAAACTTTTATCAAATTTTCTTGAGAACGATTTTCAGTACTTTCATTGGGAGTTCTTACATGTTTTCTCGGCGATTAACATCAGATTTCATCTCGGTGTACTTCTAAGACATTTCAAAACTCTTCTGTAAACTTACTCTACTTTTCGCTTTGAAAACATTGAAGGTACTCAAAACTCTTAGAAAAAAATGTTGTAAAGTTAAGCTTGCTTGGATACACATGAAGGGAGCGGCTCGTTTGACTTAAATTCAAGTCTGTTCTTAAAATTACATGACTCATAAGTCAAATGCTACTTTATATGTCATGACGTAAAATCAACCATAAACTAAATAATGAATAAATAATTTTGCAAACTATATTTCTTTGTCATCCTGCACTCCGTCAAAGATGTTTCTTAACACACGTCGCTCAAAAACTCCGAGTGCTCGCAAGTCCTCTTCAAGCATATTGTCCACGTCTCGTGCCCGTGGAAAACAACCAGTTACCGTTTTGTACAGGATACACTGCGAACGGGAGCTAAGCCTGTTCGACAGTAGTTGCTCGAGGAGCCCATAGTAGGCACGACTTTCACTGATAATACGGCCCTCACGGCTGTTATAATTGTCCGCAGTAACAAGCGGTGAATTCGTCGAACTCATGCCCGTCGATCATTACACTGCTGGCTAGTCGGGCCCTGTCGTGCCCCGTCGTGCTCGGTTCCGCATGCCAGTATGTACTTCTTTTTAGACGTATTTATCTTCAACCCAAGCTTCACTGCTTCGTGCTTTAGTCTGGTGTACTGCTCTGCTACCGCCTCAGATGTTCTGCCGACAATGTCCACGTGATCGGCAAAGCAAATAAATTGACTGGATCTGTTGAGAATCGTGCCCCACATGTTCAATGCCGCTCGTCTCACAACAGCTTCGAGAGCAATGTTGAACCTTCCATCACCTGGACGAACCCCCCAGCGGGATTCAAATCAACGCGATATTTTCCCACAGCGTTGGGTTCTATCCTTCGTAGCCGTGATTAGTCGGATCAGCTAGCCGTTCTCGTCCATGATCTTTCATAGCTCTTTTCTGTTTACTGTATCATATGCTGAGTAGGGACTCTATATTCACGGCAGGATCTGCCGCAAAGCCGGCCTGATAACTTCCCACGAATCAATTTGCTAGTGTCGACAGCCACTGGAAGATGATTTGAAATAGCACTTTAAAGGTGGCATTAAGGATGGTGATCGCACGACAGTTTTCGCAGTCCAGTTTGTTGCCCTTCATGTAGATGTGGCAAATAACCCCATTCGTCCACTCCTCCTGTTCGCTGTTCGCTGTTTCGGTCGGTGCAGGCAATTGGCCAACTTGGCCGGGCCCATCTTGATAAGTTCTGGTCCGATAGCATCGCGTCCAACCGATTTGTTTCCTTTTCTGCTGCTTGATGGCATCCTTAATTTTATCTATCGTCGGTGGTGGCGCATCTTCGTAACTTGCTGCATCGCCGACGACACTTTCTTCACAAAAATGTTCATCGAAGTGTTGCTTCCACATTTCGGTCACCTCACAATCGTTTGTCAGAATACTCCCATCATTATCCCGACGCATTTCAGCTCTCGGCACGGAGCCTTTGCGAGATGCGTTGCGTTTCTGGTAGAACTGTGGCGTATCATGTGAGCTCTTCACACTCCTTTTCCTCCTGGTGGCGCTTTAACCCAGAAAAGCTGACTCAGCTTCTGTCTGTACCGTTCCTATTCAAAGTCTAGTCAAAATTCAAATTCGATTTGTACTCATATTTAATACAAATACAAACCGAACCCAAATAGAACTCAAAACAATTAAAATTCAATTATAGTAGAAATCCAAATCCAATCCAAATCTGTAAATTTTATACGATCCTAATCCAATTGAAATCTAGTCCAAATTGAAATCAAATCCAATTCTAATTCAATCTAAATTGAAATCAAATTCAATCCAAATCTAGTCTCAACACAAATCATCTTGAAAAAACAAATCCAATCCCAATACACAATCCAAAGACTATACAAATCTAATTCAATGTAACCCAATTGATTCCAAATCCAACCCAAATCCAATTCAATTTAAGTCCAAAACCAAATCCTATCTAAAACCATTTAGTTATTTCATTTCAACTATAAAGTCCCAGGGCTGATCTGGATCCAGTTTGGAAAGATGCACAATAGTATTACTAGATCAACGGTGATGTGTGGCTTTCAGCCATGGGTTGTTCCACCACCCTACATATCGCACTCACCAACACTTGAGCCTGGACCAACGGCTTTACTTCCCTTCCGACAGAAGATTTTTCGCCTCAAAAAAATCTCACCGACCTCGGCTCTTGGGGTGCCAAGTAGCAATCACGCTTGGTTAAGTACAGATCAAAATTTTTGAAGCAATTCTCTTCCTAGATTAGAAACCATACCAAATGAAGGCCGAAAAAGAAGAATAAAGAAGCTAATCCAGTATTCAACCTGGGAATCAAGTGAAAAAAAATATCAAGCAAGAAAGGTGACAATCAAGCACATTTACCAGAAGCGTTGGTTTTTTACTTAAATTTCCTTGGTAATCTATGTATGCAGGATTTTTTTTCTGTCTTCATTATGATGATTATAAGCTTCACGGGCTGGTTCATTTAGGATATTGATGGATTTGTTGACTAGCAATCATCGTATAAATTACGGTTCGTAATATAAGCTTAATAAGTTAATAGAGTTCTTATCCTGCGTTCTGACGGAAATCCACTTTCAGCTGATGAATCTTAACAATCATGAAAAGAAATTCTGAAAATTTAATTTCTAACACAAACCTTATAAATCAACCCAGTCAAGCTTCAATACTTTAATTTCGAATATGTTGAATTGTGAAGTGATAAGGTTATTATAGGAACATCTTCCCTGTCCAATCCAAATCTAACTCAAATCATTTTAAATTCAAATCCAAATCACTTCTAAATTTATGCAAAATGATATCCACTTCAAATTCAATCCATAAATAATCCAAATTTTCATTGTTCATTTCGAATCCAATTCAAATCTAAAATTGATTTATTTCATATCCTAATACAATGAAAATCTTAATACAACTCAAATCATATAAAAAATCAATAAATGTTTTTACCTTAATCCAATCCAATGTATATTGAATGCAAGTTAATCCAAATATTATCGAAAGTCTATCTGAATTGAATCCATATTCAATCCCAATTAAATCATAATATAACCTAAATATAATCCAAATTCAACACAAGTTCAACCTCAATCCTATAAGTCCAATAAAAATCTAAGCCAATCCAAGTCCAATTCCAATACTAATCAAATCAAAATCCTATCAAATCCCAGACCAAACTAAACTCGAATTCAATTAAGCTTCAATTCAAAATTCAAATACAATTTCGATCTCAATCCAAGTTCTATCCGAATCTAATCCAAACACAAATAAGTCCCGACACAAATACATTCCGGACAAAGATCCAATATAAATACAACTCCATCCCAAATCCAATTTAAATTTAACTCGTAATTCAATCTTAATCTAAGCCAAATTATATCCAATCGAAATCCAATCTAAGTCTATTCCAAATCCGATCCAATTTGAATAAAAGCCAGATCCATTTATTACAAATTGAAATTCAAATTTAATTCAAATCCAATCCCCCATTCATACAAATCTTGTCAAAATCGAAACCAGTTCAATCCAAATGTAATCCAAAATCAATTATTTTATTTAAGTACAATTCAGATCCATTCTATTAACCCAAATATTTAAGAAAAATACATCCATTAACCCAAATTAATTTCTAATCAGGTCTAAATTCAAATCCAGTTTTTCCATTCCAGATCGAACCCATGTATTATCCAAGTCCAATCTATATGCAATCTAGATACAAATAAAATCAAAATGCAATCTAGATTTGAAGTCAAAATAAAACCTGAATGCAGTTTATGTTTGCTAAAAATTCAATCATTATTTAATCCAAATTGAATCAAAATTATTTTTAACCCATTTCAAATCTCATCAAAATTCCAATAAATTCCAATTACCATCCAATCCTAACACAAATCCAATCATAATCTTGAGAAGTTCAATTTAAATCTATCGCAATCCAAATATGAATCCAATCCAATTTTAACCCCAATCTTATCCAAATAAATTTCATATCCAAACCAATTCCAAGCCACAACTAGCTAAAATTTAATTTAGATTCAATCCAAATACATTGTAAAGAGCGTTTCCAGGCGAAATGACCTGGAAATGTGGAAAATTATTTTCGATATTTTTTTATTTGAATCAAACTTTGCATGCGCGTTTGGCTTAGGAGACTGAGCATTTTCCTCGCTAACATAGATTTTTGTGACTCAAGAGTCAGTTCTAAAAAGAGCGTAAGCATTTTGAATAGAGATCCATTTATTACAAATCTGAATTCAAATTTAATTCGAATTCAATGCAAATCCGATGCAAATCTAGTCAAAATAGAAATGTTAAATGTTGTCGAAAATCAGTTCAAATTAAATTTAAACACAATCCAAATCCAATCTTTCCAATCCTGATCCAATCCAAGTGTTATCCAAATCAATTCATTTTCAATCAATATGCAATCCTAATTCAAATAAATGCAATGTTTATCAAATCCACATTTAACCTAATTCTAATCCAAATTCAATCGAAACTAATTTTAAACCCAATCCAAACCATTTTTTTTATCTAGTTCATTCATTAGGGAAACTAAATCGCATTAGCTTTACTGAGTTGATAGTTCATTGTTTTTCAATAACATGAGTTAATTCTACTTTCAGTAGGATTTGGACCGTTTACTCGCGGTTCACCCGAGGTTGAAGGGGTGACATTTTTCGGGGATAGATGGGACAAAGGAGAATGGAGTTGAAATTCCATAGTCTCATCAAATAGTTGTCGCCAGCACTAGATTGTTGTGTGATATGATTAGGGCTCGATTTTGTGTTCGGTCGGATGGGGTGACCATTGGGCGACGATGTGATTTTTCAGCCTAATCAAAATTCAAATAAATTCCAAACACAACACAAATCCAATCAAAAACTTTACAAATGCAATCTAAATATAATCTCAATCCAAATACGAATCCAAACCGAATCTTATCCAAACCAAATACAATTCACATCCAGCCTAAGTCCAATTCAAATTCAATCCTATTACATTCTAAATCAAATTAGGCCCAAACCTCCTCACTTACAAGCGGTTTACACATAATTTGGATACTAGCGCTGGTGAGCCTGTTGCTTGAAATCAACAAGGATAAATTTCAGTTGTTTCTGATATCGAAATGCTGACTGCTGCTGTTCATTTTAGGAAGGTGTCCATTTTGGCCTGTGCTGGTCTACTAACGATCTGTAACGAAACTCAACGTATTGATCTAATTAACCCACCCTTAGAACAAAGAACAAGTCCTTCTTGTGTTATTGACTCTACGTTTATGATTGTGTCCGTAGTCCCGTGTTATCAAACAAATGCCGAATAATTCGAATGACATCACCTAGAACAACATAATCAAGCAGTGTTGTTGTTCGTCGTAACAATTGTATCGACTAAATCCACAATGAGATAGCTTTTCCCTTGCCAAAATAAAAACTCTATCCAAATAAACCACCCTCGCATTGCGGCATCGTGATAAACCGCTCGTGACCGCAGATTGCCGGTGGTTCCATAAAACGAACGCAGACGACGAAGCGACGCTGTCTTATCTTATCTCCGCGATCCGTCATATACACAGACACGAAGCTCCTCTTGAGCACCTCGTTCAATTAGGCCGTTTGTTTGAGTTTTCTATTATTGCCCTTTCATATAAAAAAAAATCAAAGCCCATGTGGCCGGTAGTTGTGGTGGTATCAATCAGGTGGAAAAAGGTGCCGCTTCGGTTGTTTGATTACCTAGTAAAACGTCAGCCAACGAGAGGCAAGACTCGACACGAACAGGTGTACGATGTCTTGTCGATTTCCCTCGAAATTGTTTCTGCTGTGACGTAATCAGGCTTGCATCGAGATCACGTTCCAGATATGATCATATCTGCTAATTGCTAGTTTTCGTGCTTCGCCGAAGTGGTTTACTGGAGTGCAGAATCCCGCCCCTAATGCGTAGCTGCAGTAATTTCCGCTCCAATTACCACCCAACACAGCCGCCGCACTCTCGTGATGTACTGAAAGTGAAAATCCACCGAATTAATTGATTGTTTCTCTTCTCTCCCTTCCCGCAGAATCCCGACTCGTGGGTCGTGGTGCACCATCTTCAGTCACAGTCCGGCATATTGGATCCGGATGATCAAATAAGCGACGTAGCAGACGATCGGGAGGAGATCTTAGCCAGTTACGATGATTGTCCCGGTGGACCGGATCCGGGTGTGCCACAAGGCGGTGGCGATGGTGCTAGTGGCAGTTCAGTCGGGACCGGCAGTCCCGATATATTCCGTTCCGAGCCGGGAAAGTATGGTCCGGAAAGTTCCACACCTCACATTGAGGTCACATCTACAGAACAACCTCCCATGGGACTGGGACTACAGGTTCGGCGTGGCAGTGAGCCATCTCTCCACCAGATTGGAGTAACAGACCAGCGAAGCCCTCTGTACAATGTCAGCCCAAACGGGCATCAGGATACGAAACGATGGTCGGCAGCTCCGGTATGCCGAAGCGATACGGAACCTCCCGAGCGGTTACTTTCGCAATCGAATGGAGTGCCGTACCTGTCGCCGGAGTGGAACGTCCTACCGGAAGAAGAATCTCACGACAGTCTGCCGCAGCAGTTCTCCCGATCCGGACGGCTTTCGATGCAATTTTTAGGCGCGGAAGCCGCCAACGGATACCGTTGGATCGATGCAGCCGAACGGGTAGCGACGAATGCGGTCTACAACGGAACCAGCGCGAACAGTAGCTTCAGCTCCAAGTCGCTGCCAAGGGAGTCGAAACGGAAGGAACCGCTCGGACAGGCCAACGCCTCCGTGTATGAGTCGTTACGGGAGAAAGATGGGTAAGTGCGGGGTTGGATTCGTAATTTTCTTCATTTCAAGGTCAAATTTCATTTCCGGAGGTTACTATCGCAAATTTTTACATATTTTATGTTTCTCTACCGCATAAATGTTAAAGCCCCAACGGAAATTGAAACGATCTTAAAACAGGGGCGATACAAATACAACTCCATTTTTGTATTTATTTCTTTGATTCTAGTAGAATTGTAATTTTTCACGACACTTTCACAAAAGGCCTCATTTCGGTGATCGATTCACTTCTATGAATAACGCGGCTGCAAAAGCTTTTTCTGTGGACATTATTGTTCAAAATGTTTCGGAATACTTTATAATGTGCCTCAAAATATCGTTTCTGGAGCACGATACGCCAAATCTGAAAAATTTAACCAAGAACTTCAATGTACTCGTGACGCAAAATCGTGAAGTTTGACACGTCGCGCAAACAAGGCTTCTGAATCGATCAAAAAGTGGCCATTTCCCTGGGGGAATCAGGCCTCCGGGATACGCCGGAATGTGGCTGAAGTGACCAAGAATCCTCGAAATGTCCTTCAATGAACTCGTTTCGCAAAATCGTCATAGTTTCACACGCCTTAAGCTAGGTTTCAGAATCGATCAAAATCTGGTCATTTCCCCGGTGGAATTAGATCTCCAGAATACCTCGCAATGTGGCCAAAGTGATCAGGAATCCTTCAAATGTCCTTCAATGAACTTGCTTCGCAAAATCATAAAGTTTAACCCGTCACAAGCTAGGTTTCAGAATCGATCAAAATGTGGCCATATTCCTGAGGGAATCGGATCTCCAGAATACCTCCGAATGTGGTCAAAGTGATTAGGAATCCTTGAAATGACCTTCAATAAACTTGTTTCGCAAAATCATAAAGTTTGACCCGTCACAAACTAGGTTTCAGAATCGAGGAAAATGTGGCCATTTTTCTAAGGGAATCGAATCTCCAGACTAACTCGGAATATGGCCAAAGTGATCAGTAATCCTCGACGTATCCTTCAATGAACTCGTTTCGTAAAATCATGAAGTTTGATTCGTCACAAGCTAGGTTTCAGAATCGAGCAAAATTTGGTCATTTCCCCGGTGGAATTAGATCTCCAGAATACCTCGCAATGTGGCCAAAGTGATCAGGAATCCTTGAAATGTCCTTCAATAAACTTGTTTCACAAAATCATTAAGTTTGACCCGTCACAAGCTAGGTTTCAGAATCGATGAAAATGTGGCCATTTTCCTTAAGGAATCGGATCTCCAGACTAACTCGGAATATGGCCAAAGTTACCAGGAATCCTCGACATATCCTTCAATGAACTCGTTTCGTAAAATCATGAAGCTTGACACGTCACAAGCTAGGTTTCAGAATCGATCGAAATGTGGCCATTTTCTCGGGGTGATTGGGATCTCCTGGATTCCCCGGAAGGTGACAAAAGTGGTCAGGACTCCCTCAAATGTCCTTCAATAAACTTGTTTCGCAAAATCATAAAGTTTGATACGTCACAAGCTAGGTTTCAGAATCGATCAAAATCTGGTCATTTCCCCGGTGGAATTAGATCTTCAGAATACCTCGCAATGTGGCCAAAGTGATCAGGAGTCCTTGAAATGTCCTTCAATAATCTTGTTTCGCAAAATCATAAAGTTTGACCCGTTACAAGCTAGGTTTCAGAATCGATTAAAATGTGGCCATTTTCCCGGGGTGATGTGGATCTCCGGAATCCCCCGGAATGTGACCAAATGGATCAAAAATGCTCGAAATGTCCTTCAATGAACTCGTTTCATAAAATTGTGAAGTTTGACACGTCGCAAGCTAGGTTTCAGAATCGATCAAGATGTGGCCATTTCCCCAAGGGAACCAGATCTCCAGAATTCCTCGGAATGTGGCCAAATTGACCAAGATTCCTCGGAATATCCTCCAGTGAACTTGTTTCGCAAAATCATAAAGTCGTCGCAAGCTAGGTTTCAAAAGCGAGCAAACTGTGGCCATTTCGCCGGTGTAATCAGGATCTCTGGGATACCCCGGAATGTAGCCAAGGTGACCAAGATTCCTCGAAATTTCCTCCATCGAAGTTTTACACATCGCAAGCTAGGTTTCAGAAACGACCAAATGTGATTATTTCCCCGGGGTAATTGGGATCTCCGGGACTCCCCGGAATTTGACCAAAGTGATCGAAAATGCTCGAAATGTCCTTCAATCGATCGAAAAGTGGCCATTTCCCCAGGTGAACAGATCTCCGAAATACGTCGGAATGTGTCCAAAGTGACCAAGAATCCTCGGAATGTGTACTCGTTTTGGAAAATCATGAAGTCTGAGACGTCTCAAGCTAGGTTTCAGAATCGATCAAAATGTGGCCGTCGGGGAAATCAGATCTCCGGAATACGCTTTAATTGTCGGGTCGATTTACCTTAAAACCAAATTAGACTACCCGCAGCTAAAACAATTCCCTTCCCCCGCAGAGAGATGCTCCTGGTGGTGAACGAAAACGGCGGTCCCCTGGGTCTGACGGCGCTCCCAGACCCGGAGTACGGTGGACTGCTGGTGCAGAGCGTGGAACCGGGCAGCCGGGCGGATCGGGGCCGGGTGCGCCGCGGCGATCGCATCCTCGAAATCAACAACATCAAATTGGTAGGCCTCTCGGAGAATTCCGTCCAGGAACATCTCAAGAAGAGCCTCTCATCACCGGAGCTCCGGTTGCGGGTCATCCGGGCAGGGGTCGGAACGAAGTACAAGCGGGACAATCGGGTTTCGCAGATGATCGAAGCCGAGGAGAAGCCAGTCGGGACCAAAGTGGCAACGGTGTCACCGACTCGGAAGATCCCCGGGGCACCGTCGGGGATCAGTTTGCAAGCGGCAAATACCCGGAAGTTGGGCAAGCGAATCGAGATTTCGCTGAAGAAAGGTATCAACGGGCTGGGGTTTTCGGTGACGACCCGAGACAACCAGGCGGGCGGACAGTGCCCAATCTACATCAAAAACATTCTGTCGAAAGGTGCCGCCGTCGAGGATGGTAGACTGAAACCGGGCGATCGGTTGCTGGAAGTAGACGCCGTCCCAATGACGGGCAAGTCACAAAGCGAAGTCGTTTCGATTCTTAGGGCGACGGAGTTCGGCGCGACCGTGAGGATAGTAGTCTCGCGACAACAAGAACTGGCAGAAACGGAAGAAAGAGAGATTGTAAGTAACCAAACGATCAAACATAATCCACTCGTCAGATTAACATCGGATTTTCTTTTTTTTTTAAGGGCTGTGGAGTGGAGAGCGAACAGAAAAACACCCCGCCGAAGCCTCCACCACCGGTGCTACCAAAGTCGTCCCTCAAGCAGAGTTCCCGTGCTCGGTCGGAAGAAGTTCTGGACATGCACGACTCGCCCGCCTTAGGCGCCGGTAGTTTGAACAATGTACGAGCGACCGTTCCAAAACATGCCAGCTCTCAAGTGCCACCCCCGATCCAGAAGAAACCCCTGACGTCGATACTGAAGTCCGCATCGACTAATCAGGTTTCCGAACTTTTGCAGGATCAAGCACTGCAGCAGCTGCAGTCTTCTTCGACGGGCCCCGGAGGAATCCAGTGGAAGAATCGTGAGATTCTGACGCTGCACATTCCGGTTCACGATACGGAGAAGGCTGGGCTGGGAGTCAGCGTGAAGGGTAAGACCGGATCCGGGAACAGCAGCGGCGGAAGTGGTGGCAGCGGTAGCAAGCATGACGGAGACTTGGGAATCTTCGTCAAGAGTGTGCTGCACGGTGGGGCAGCCAGCCGAGACGGGCGACTGAAGATGAACGATCAGCTGTTGAGTGTGAACGGGGTTTCCTTGCTGGGGCAATCGAACGCCGAAGCGATGGACACGCTTCGGAGGGCGATGTTGCAAACAGGTAGGTGGACCTTTTAGTTTAGAGATTCAGGAGTAGTACATGATGCGTTGATGAAAAATTTCAGGCAGCAGCAATCACCCAGGTAAGATCATTCTAACAGTGGCTCGTAGAATCGGCCGACCGGTTAGTACAGGGGAGCTGCTAGAATCGATCGACAACTCCAACTCCAGTGAACAATCCGGGGCAACTGTGATCTACCTCAGTCCCGACAAACAGCAATCTCAACAACAACAGCCATCCAACGAAAAGCAGCAGCAACAGCAACACAAACGCTACAGCAATCCAGTGCTGGACCGTCTGACGGGTGGAACTGGCCAAACCGTCAGTAGCGGAAGCAATGGTAGCCTCAATCATCATCCTTCAAGTGCCAGCGGTAGTCCAACCATCAACCAAAGACCTTCGCCACTGGCGGGCCATGGCCTACGCAACGAAAGCTACTACATGGCGACCAATGACAACTGGAGTCCCGCCACGGTGAACCTCAATGGCAGTAATGCAGTGCTGATCGAGGAAGATCCAGAACCAACCTCACCGTGAGCTACAACTCGTTGCGATATTCCCAACATTTTAATCCTTTCTCGATTTTTTACCCTCAGAACATTCCATCTGACGCGTCCTTCGGATGGTGGCAACTCGACGTCCACCCCGAACGGTGACGTCACATACGCCAGTCAACTTTCACTGGACACGAATCCTCCGGTGGCGGATGCATTCAGTCGTGATGCCGTCGGTAGGCGATCGATGTCGGAGAAGCATCACGCCGCGTTGGATGCCCGGGAAACGGGCACCTATCAGCGGAACAAGAAGCTGCGCGAAGAACGGGAACGGGAGCGGAAACTTAACTCTGGCGGTTCTGTGGAATCAATCACTCAAATGGGCCGGATGAGTAGTTTGAAAGCGAAGTCTTCGGAACTACGAGCGGAAGCTCTGGATCGCTTGGGTGAGTTGGGTCCATCGCTGGGAATGAAGAAGTCTTCCAGTTTGGAGTCGTTGCAAACCATGGTGCAGGAAATTCAAATGGCCGATGAACCAAGGGGACCGAACGCTTTGCGGACGCCACGCGGACGTGGGCGGGAAGAGGTCTTGCGGGCTGCCGTCGAACGACCACCGGAAACGCGTATGTATTGTACCTTGAGTTCGGAAAGTTGGGTGTTAACTTATGTTCTAATCTTTCACAGAAGCTAAAAAGCATTGGCTCTTGGAGGAGGCTGCCCCGGAAGGGGACTCGGGTGGATTTGTACCGCGTGGATCTCCATTCCAGTCATCACTCACCGACGGCAAAGGCAAGAACCGTCAGAAGAAAAGTCTTTTCCGCGGTATTGGCCATATGTTCCGATTCGGCAAACATCGAAAGGATGGCATTGCTCCGATCAGTGATAACGTTCCGGCAGACTACACAGCCGGATGGGCGGGCAGCGCAGAAGATCGCCCTACGATGTCAAATAGTGTAGCTTCTCAGCAGAAAAGTCAAACTTTAACGGTCAAGCAGATCAGTTCGAAGAGCTCCGCAGGCGCCGGCAGCACGTCTAATGGGCCATCGTCGCTCAGTGGTGGTGGCCTACCGAATGGGTCCGTGTCTTCCGGCAACGCAAGAACCAACTCCATCGAACGATCAGCCAGTTCCGGCGTTGTGGTAAGCCATCCGCCGATGTATCAACCACCGCCGCCGCCACCGCAGCAGAATGGTTCCGCAATCCATCACACGGACGTGTTTAACCATCGATATTCGCACTACGTCAACTACGAGGAACTGCAGCAGCAAATCAGGTGAGTTCGGTCCGCTGATTACATTTTGGTCATGTGTACATATTACATGTAAACTGTAAGTACGGTCTCTATTTTTTTCTATTTTTTTTTTTTGCCTTTATTTATTGTTTTTTTTTGTTTATATATTCTTTTAATTATTTAAAAAATAAGAGAAACATATAAATTTTTGTATTTCTGTGCCTGAGCGTACATAAGAATAAAACAATATCCAGATGCATTTGTATGGAGTAAGTGTTTTGGGTTGGTTTTATTTTAGTTTAGTTTAGTTTAGTTTAGTTTATTTGTCAACAGGTAAGATGTTTACCCCAATGACCGTTCAATATAGTTCTAACTGACACATACAAAGATACTGCAAACATAGCACAAAAACCTCTTAAAACTATTCTTATTACATTTACGGCTAACGTTAAAATCAAATACGGAATAGCAACGGTTGAACACACGGCACATACTTTTTATCGGTTCGTTCCGCCCGTAATTTGTTCTGGAGTGTCGAATGTACAGGAATGCGTGGGATCGGAGATTTCGGCGTCTAGTGCTGATGTCTAGAAGACCAAGTAGAGCTGAGCAATCAATGTGGCCTTGAAGAAGATCACCAACAAAGCAAGCTTTAGCGACGTCACGCCTCGCTTCCAGCAATGCAAGGTTCATAAGTTTACAGCGATTGGCATAACTAGGTAAATTGATGGGGTCGCTCCAAGGAAGTCGTTGTAATGCGAAGTAGACAAACTTCTTCTGAATAGCTTCTATCCGTAAAGTATTGTTTTGGTAGTAGGGGGACCAAACCACTGCTGAATATTCCAGAATTGGGCGCACTATAGAGCAGTACAGCGCCTTAAGACGGAAGACGGAACATAAAGCCCAACTGGGAGGAGGCTTTGGAAACAATGTACGAAACATGGTCCTTAAATGACAGCTTGGAGTCTAACATTACTCCTAAGTCCTTTACTGTTGCCTCCCGCTTCAGCTCGGTACCGAATAGCGATTAGGCATGCTGAAAAAGCGAGCGTTTACGGCCAAAAGAGATGACTGAGCATTTGGCCACATTCAAAGACATTCGATTTAAGTGGCACCAGGATCCGAATACTTCCAGTTGTTGCTGTAAGAATATGGCATCTGTGGTCTTCTTTATCACAAAGTAGAGCTTCAGGTCGTCAGCATACGACAGTATGAGGCATGTCAAGCTGTGATTTACGTCGTTCATGTAGAGTAAAAATAGGAAAGGTCCGAGGTGGCTGCCTTGAGGGACACCGGATGTGACAGGAAATGGTGTTGAGATGAAGTCACCGATCTTCACGGACGTGTTCCGACCAATCAAATACGAGCGCAGCCAGACCAGCAACCCATTATTGATACCTATCCTAGCATACTTCTCCAGTGCAATCTCATGGTTGATTTTGTCAAAAGCTGCCGAGAGATCAGTGTAGATAGCGTCTATTTGATGTCCTTTTTCCATCTCACGTATGAGAAATGACGTAAAGGTGACTAAATTAGTAGTAGTTGATCGTTTGGGCATGCAACCATGTTGTTCCAAGGAGATGCTGTGTGAATAGTTCCGAAACAGAGTATCGAGAACAACCAACTCGAAAAGCTTAGAGGTAGCACTCAACGCTGCAATTCCACGATAGTTTGAAACTGTTCGTTTGCATCCCTTTTTGTGAACAGGAAAAACAAACGAATCTTTCCAGCAGGACGGAAAAATGCCTGTCGTTAAGGAAAGGTTGAAAACCGTTGCTAGAGGCTTCGCGAGCGGTACAAGGCAACGTTTGAGCATAAACGAAGGAATGCCATCAGGACCGCAGCCTTTTGATGACTTCAGTTGCTTCCCTGCTGCGACCACCATGGCGGTAGTGACCGACATCTGTGGACTGGAAGCAGTGAGATGAGGTACGTTATTAGCAGCGGCGACAATATCATCAGAATCGAGAATTTCATTGGTGAATACACTGCTGAACTGTGAGCGAAAAAGATCTGCGATTCCCGGGATTGAGGCAGCTTCCAAAGTGCCGTTGGACATAATCGAAGGCAATCCAGATTCTTTCCTTTGCTCATTTACATAACGCCAGAAGCGCTTAGGGTTGCATTTGAGGCGTCGTTGAAGCTGGTCAATATGACCGTTGTACAAATGGTCGTTCAGTTCTTTGAACTCATTGTTTGCTCGAGCGTAGACAGATCTAGTTAGATCCGTGCGGTATTTGCTGTGCTGCCTGAGTGCGGAGCGTTTCATTTTTTTCAGTTGTCTTAGCTCCGCATTCGACCAAGCAGGTTTAGGAGGTACTTGGCAGCGTTTCTTTGGCATGAATTGTTCGATGGCATACAGCAGGATAGCAGACAAAGCCGAAGCCGCTAGATTTGCATCAAGATCGCCAAATATCTCATCCCAATCATTCCCAGCTAGGAAGACGTTCATTTCGTCAAAATTTGCTTTGCCAAAGTCGTAAATACGTTTTCAGTAATTTCACGAAAACATTTCTCTAGGCTGACCTTCATCGTTACCAATAAAGGGGAATGGTGCCTGCACACTTTCACGAGAGGTTCTGGAGCATGAGTGACCGAGTTACAGAGCAACTATTGCTCTTGAGGAATGAAAAGACAAATGCAAACAACAATTGTAAATATCTGTTTGTGTAGAAACTGTATTTTTGGCAATTTCTCGCCAATTCAACTTCCAACTCCAGATGTCTATGAAGGGTAGCATGAGTTCTCAGCATCTTCATAAGTAGACATCTAATCAACACGTCCCTCCCATCCCTTGCTGATCATAAGGACCCGGCCAGGTGTTGTGCAAAGAGATCGATGGATGAAGAGCCTATCATACCCAAGGTAGCTCTTCTGGCGCTTTCATCGTCTCTACTACAGCCAACCCAGGATTATGTATGGTCGGAAAATGCTATGCTTGTGTAGACACTTTTTTTTTGGTAATAACTTTGTGGTTTTTGTGAGTTGTTTTTCTGCTCTTTGATCTTTGGAACCGGAATTCAACAATGAAACGAATTTGAAAACGACCTCGATGGTGTGATTCGGCTATGGGTCAATAGCGGTTGACATGAATATTGGTCAATCGTTACAGAATTGATGTTCTTATCGTACAACCAGTCACCTTCATAGACATATCTTGAACTTCAAGCTTACTTTCCCAAAAATCGTTGGCCATAAGATTGGTCCGGAAATTTGTTCTCCCACTAGTTGTTGGTTGAATTTCATTAATCAGTTTTCGATAAAAACAAGATTATTTTCACTTGAAATAGCCAGTATGTATCATTCAGGTCAAACTTTAATGTTGGACTTGGTCGAAATACACGTATCCTTACCAACACACTAAGCCGGTGTGCCTCTCCTTACACAGAAGTTATTTTCATTATAATCAGTCCACTGCTGTACCTCCCCACCCCCGCTGTCCGCGGAGGGTCCGCAGGTCGCCTTCTACTTGATCAATCCACCTTGCTCGTTGCGCGCCTCTTCTTCTTGTACCTGTCGGTTCGTTTTCGAGAACCATTTTCACAGGGCTGTCGTCCGACATTCTTACGACATGCCCAGCCCATCGTAGTCGACCGATTTTTGCGATGTATACGATGGGAGGTTCTCCCAGCAACTGGTGCAATTCGTGGTTCATTCGCCTCCTCCACGTTCCGTCTTCCATCTGCACTCCACCGTAGATCGTACGCAGCACCTTCCGTTCAAAGACTCCAAGGGCGCGTTGGTCCTCCACTAGCAATGTCCATGTTTCGTGGCCGTAGAGAACTGCCGGTCTAATTAATGTCTTTTAGATGGTCAACTTTGTAGTTCGGCGAACTTTGTTCGATATTAGCGTCTTTCGGAGTCCAAAGTAGGCACGATTACCGGCCATAATGCGCATTTGTATTTCTCTGCTGGTGTCGTTATCGGCGGTCACCAATGAGCCCAGATACACGCCCACGGGACATCATAACACTGTAATTGTAGCCCCCAGTTCTTAATGGTCTTAGAATATGGCAATTGGTAATAGGACTTCAGAGACTTGATTAGTTATTCTACTCATTCGAGAAGCTATTTCAAAATAAAGTGTCTGTTCACCAAAGGCGTTCGGATTGTAAGTTACGACCAAACTGCGTGTTTGAGAACTAAAACGATACCATTTACTTTATTTTCTATAATTTAAGAAATATATATATATATATATATATATATATATATATATATATATATATATATATATATAATGTTTGCTAACGATACCTGTATTATGACCGTAGGCCATTCGGCGTCCTAAGTCTGAGATTTTATTACCCCTGGATTTTCCCTTTCTCCGGGTTTCTCTTTTTCGATCTACCCGGGCTTTGTTTCGCTCATCATTCCTTGGGCTGTCTCGTGGGCGGATGCACCTTATTCTGTCATTTCTCTCATGATGCTGTTTTTATAGAGGTAGTGGGATTTTCCTGAAGTTTTATTGCTTCTTTTTTCTAATTTCCCAGTACAATTATGTATGCAAATTTGTGTCTCCTTTCTGGGAATGCCATTTGCTCTTCTAGAAAATCGGTTGAGGGCAGAGTTTTACTATCTCAAATATCCTGTAGTTCCTTTTTTCGAGTCGTTAATTATTGCTGTTCGCAACAGTAATAGACATGTTGTAGTATTTCTAGAATAGTTCGGAGTACCGTAGATATTCTGAGAATACTGTAATATGTCTACAGCGGTGTTAAGACTTCCCTTGTAGCTTTCACACCAAAGAAGTGCGGTTAAAATACGCTAAACCTCCTTCTTAATCATGTACAACATCAAGATCTGTCTGCAAGGACAGTTTGGATGATCTAGATTATCATTGTGTCCGTAACCACAACTGTTCAATATTTTTCTTAGTCAAAAGAGTTACTTTTGAACAAGTTTGCAGAACAAAGTTCCTCTGTAACTCCAAAAGCCGAAATTCGACAGCAAATTTTAATCTTGGGTCACTTAAACCACACAACCACAAAAACCACAATTCCAATAAAAATAAAAACAATTCTATTATACTACTCTTATTTATTTACATCCAACACAACCCCCCCCCCCCCCCCCCCCACCACACCACCCTTTACAACACCCACCATTTCCCCTCCCCCTCCCTCCCCTCCCCTCCCTACAACCCTCCCACCCCCCCCTCCTCCAGGCGGGCCGGGGGGGGGGCGTCCCCATTCCCCTTCTCCCCCTCCCCCCCCCCCCCGAGGCACCACACCCCCCCGAGAGTGTTGGGCTTTGCGCCCGGCCCCCTCGCCTCTTCCATGTACACCTGTCCGTTCATCGTGTCCTGGGCACTCCGCTTCCCGCACGTGCAGATAGCTTGCCAAACCAGAAATTTCTTCGCAAATTTGGACATCTTCTGAGTGCGGACATGCTCCGGAACGCTGAACTTATCCTTGGCCGTGAAAAACAGGTTGCCGGGGATCTGTTTGAAGTTGGCCTTCACATATGTTTCGTCGTCCATGTTGCAGCATTCAACTTTCGTGAGCATGTTGAGGTGCAACTTCCTGGCACGGTTTTGGCGGACTTGTTCTGCTTCTCGTCGCGATTAGGGGCCTTTGTACCTTGAACGTTCGAAGCCCAGCCTTAGTTTTGGCCTTCTGGACAAAACTTAGGCAGCACTCTAGCCACATCCCGAACGGAGGCGTCGGATTTCGGTTGAAGGCCCCAACTACGCGGTTGTGATTTTGGGTTGTACGGAATACTTCCTCACTTCTGGGCTTCCGATCGGTGGTCAACCGTCCTCGAAACCATAGAGAGGAGAGTTGAGAGCATCGCCCCGGTCACAGGCAAACAGGAGAGTAATCAAAAACACCCCACAAACCCCCACGGAAAAAAGACACCAGTGGGCAATTCATCGTGGACACCCTTTATGACCCATCCGTATTAAATCGGTTAAAAAACTCCGATTTTAATTGTACACTCTATGTTTTGACCTCCAGAACAGTTTCGATCTCTATCTAATATCTGTAAGCTTTCAAAAGATTACCAAAAAAAGAATGGTTGATTATGCGTTGTAAGTTTAGAAACGGAAAAAACCAACTGTTACAACTGTTGATCAAAAGTTCGAAATTCCCGAACAGTTTGGATGACCTAGAATATCCCGAAACTATTTTGAAATGTTTGCTGACATTCCAGAAAATTCAAAAGAAATGATCGATAATGTAACGCAACTATTAATTGTGAGGGCTGTGCCTTCTATTGTCTGAACTCCAGAACAGTTTGGTTGACCTGGAAAATTCCAGATTATCTCATAATGTCTGTTGATATTCCAAAAGATTTAGCGAATATGGTGGGTTACATATCTTTACGTTGTACAGCGAAACTTTAACAAAAGTTGATCATTCATTGATAGTGTGGATGACCTAGAATAACTCAAAACTATCCTACAGAGACACAACAAAAATAATTGATTATGTAACGTAATTTTATCTAGCCTTAAAATGCTATTATTGCGGCTTTTAAATCCTAATTTATTCACCTCCAGAACAGTTTGGATGACTTATAACATTCCAGATTATCCCATAATGTTTGTTTACTAGATGCTAAGTTCCAGGACAGTTTGGATGTCTTAGAAAATCTCATACTATGGCTGTCTAGCTGAAAGCAAAACAAAGAGCTGTGAACACTGTGGATTTCAAAACAAACAGTAATACTTCGATCACGCTCAAATTTTTGACAGATGTCAGTTACGGATCGCTCGACAGTGGTTCATGTATATTCAAATTCCTGGTACTTTCTGACCATTGTGTACGTTCTAGGAATATTTACGCTTTCCTAATCAAAAGGCGTCGAATAAATAGTGCTTCATCTGAAATCCTAAACGCCGTTATATTGGATACTCCCCCTTGTTGTAATTGTTCAACCCCCCATTTACACCACAACTTTCTGTACAAAGCAAAAATCGACTCTCGTTTGAACTCCTTCCAGTAACCGACTAACGCTGGCCTCACGGTCCTCATCTTACGGTAATATCGCTAGTGGTGGTAGTGGTTCCGCTAACCATATCTATGCCCTTATCAGCCAATGCCATAGTAACAATCAAGCTAACCATAACGCTACAGCAACCTTGCCGCCAGCCGGTCCAAGATCCCGCTCGACATCTCCCGAACTTCCCACAACCACCACCACCAGCACCGCAACAACACTGGACGAGCTTATTTCCATCGATATTCTGCGAGCTCTCCAGCGAATGCAGTCACCGCCCCCGCCGCAGTCATCGCACCACCACCACCACCAACGGCAGCTAAGCAGCGATTACTGTCGGTACGTGAGTCGAACCCGTATAGCCAGCAGCAGCAGCAACAGCTCAACCAGCGGCACCAATGGGGAAAGACCACCCTCACCTACGATGACACGGTTGTACGCTGCCAGCAATGGTCCTAGTCAACAGCGGAAGTCGTGTCCCGTGGATTCTCTATCGGAATCCACGCTGGAACAGATGCGCCAACAGGTGCGCCACCAGCGGGAAAAGGTGGAGCAGGAAAGGTAATGCCCCCCCTGACCCATTCCTTGCACTCTTTTTCTTACTCTCGGCATTTGCACGGTTGCCTAGAAATTGCTTCCCTAATAGCTTACAAATGTAGTACTAGCTTTAAATGTTGCATGCTTGATTGCCTATCTGTAGGCGCCGACCGAAAATCAGTAGAAGTAGAAACAGCCATTCTAGATGGATGTGTTGCATCACTACCACACCTACATACTCATAAGTTTTCGAAACAAAATTCAGATGCTGTAACCATGCTTCAATCTCAAATCGAAATTCCGATTCTCTTTTCTTTGCTTTCCGTTCCACCAAAACCAACCAATTTTAATTTGTACAAAACAAACAAAATATTCCGATTCGAATCCAAACAACACATTAGCCGACGTCATCATCATTATCATTCCCAAAGATCGACCAGGAACACTCCCCCGGTAGACATTGCCATTCATCATCAGCACCACCAGCAACAGCATCAAAAAATGAAGCAACAACGTCCCGTTTCCAGCTACTACGATGGAGCGATGTACGAAACCATCCAGCACCTGGGCGGTTCCCAGCGTAAAACGAGCCAACCGTCGTCGCCTTCCAAACTGCAGCAACAGCAGCAGCAGCAAAAGCAACAACAGCAAAAACAACAACAGCAGGGCAACTGGAACGGGACTGTCTCATCGTCGTCCGGTGGAAGTGGTCCGGGATATTCGAATCACGGCTCGATTCGAAGCCGGGGTCCCTTCGTGACCCAGGTGCAAATTCAGAATCAGCTGTCCTATCAGTAGACTATGAATGAAAGAAAGAAGACGAAGAAAAACTTAACGTTTCTGTGATGTTGCAACGTCTCACTCACACCCACACACGAATATATGTATGTAAAAGCCATCCTCTGTTGTATAATTGGCCGTAGAAATCTAGGAAACTTTCGTTAGGTCTCGAACGTTTAATTTTTTCACGATTAAAAAAATGATGTTTTAGATCATTTTTTTAGTTACCATTAAACTTAGTTGAACAAGCTTATTTCCGATCCGATCCACTACTGCTAGGTTTTAGCAAAACGAACAAAATCAGAACTCAATGATTATACTTCTTTTTATATTTACTTCTACCTAAGTCGCCAGGAGTTAACATTCGAGGACTTCTCTGGAATGAAACAATATCGTTTCATTTAACTCTAGTTCACAATTTAAGTACTTACGTTGTATAAATGCGGAAAAGGCGTTACGACAAATGGTTGTATGTAAATTATATCTTTCAAACGCCCGAGCCCAGCAGCTGTAAATATTTATTGATTGGCAAATGGAAAGTTATTTTGTTGTAATGCCGCTGCAGTTTAAAGGAAATGTTCTCCAAATGAATTTTGTGAATAAGCTCATAATCATGTGTAAATATTATAGAATACTTTTTGCATTCCGGCGTTAGGAAAATTTGACAGGAATCGACGTTTCTCAGAGATTTATTAGAAAGTCAGAAAAAAAGCACGTTCAATTGTTGAGCTTTTCAAAATTTCAAAGCTATTCAAAGGTACTTAAACCTGAAATAAAGCAAAAACCGTTGCCTTCTTGTACTTAACCAACTGTGCTGCTATACTACTTAACTTTGCCCGAATGGAGCAATCAGATGAATAGATATGATTAAATATATATAAACAGAGACGATATATTAAAAAAAAAAACAGTTATTGTAAACTACACCAACACTCATACATCGGGATCAAAGAATCTGTGTAAAGTATTAAATGAAAATGAAAGTAACTACAGTGAAGGTTTGCGTTGGTTTTCTGGTAGAGCTGAAAAGAACAACCCTTTGGAGATGGAATTGAGAAAGTAGATTAGGTCTGATGGAAACGCGTATAGTATGATCAGTGCCGGTAAAAAATCAATTCATCTGCTCTCAAACTTGGAGGACTGCGATCGACACTATTCAAAATAATCATTTTGGTTGAAATGAAAATGACTTTTTGATGGTCGACGATCTTTTGCGATTTTAACAAAGCTGCCTTGGAAACTAATATCGAATTCGTTTTTGAACCTAGGTTGGAACTAGTTCCAACCTGCGATACCCGAACTTATTCTCAGTGCAAACCTCAATCCGATACTAGTCACAAAAGAAAACATACACACTGACGTTTAACAAATAACAAGCTGACCCAATTTTGATACCCGATCCAGTTTGGAACTGGATCAAAAACGAATTCGCTATAAAACTCTAATGAGTATCAAGAAACGAGTAGTCATAGAAGCACGATGAGTTGATTTATTTATCGCCCTTGATTTTGACATCTGAGATTTTCACAAATAAACAAATAAAATTCATCTACACTGACTCGAAATGCTTTTCATTGCGTATGATAGTAAATGATAAAAACTATTAAAAACAGACACTACACGGTAAGCTTCCTTTACCCATTAATGGGTACGATGTATTATTATTGTTATTCCTCCTGTGGATTTTTTACACATTTTACTGAAAATGTGGATAGATTCAAAAATATTTTTATTTGATTCTAGCACATCGTTATTTGAATCAATTTTTTTTTACTTCAATTACGTGCATCTTTTTAAATCAAAACAAAAACGCTTTGACTCAAAATAAAATTGGATTTGTTTAAACAATAATTCTGATTGATTGTAATGATTTAATTTCAGGTTTGCTTCGAATTTCTTTATTTAATCTTGTTTTTAAACAATATTTATTATGTTCATAAAATTGCTGCACCTGAATAATAATCTTTGCGTTTGTCATGCATTTTTCCTTTCTACCAAAAATGGCTGCTTTATCAGCTCTTTCACCTTCTTCCGTTCGATGAATTTCAAAGTTTCGACGGTGTACCGGTTTGCTGAAATAAGCCCAAAAAATAGAATTTTGAACACAAGTAATATAAATTTACATAGCTTGAAATGTACTGATAACTGCACCACACAGCTCGATAAAAATCTAATCTCCTCCGACGAGTGCATTTTGCAGTTTCCGTGTTATAAAATGGTGCGAAGAAGATACACATATGAACAAAGCATCATACACAGAGACAAATTTGATAGTCATGTTTACCATTATTGGGGGTTAGGATGACTATTGCAGTATACTCATTTTGAACCGACTATGATCATGGTCAAAACGACCATAAAAAATAGTAGACTATTTGGCTTCGCCGACGACGTTGATATCGTAGCACGTAATTTTGAGACGATGGCGGAAACGTACATCAGACTTAAGGCTGAAGCTGGTAGGATTGGGCTTGTGATTAATGCGTTAAAAACAAAATACATGAAGGGAAGAGGCTCACGAGAAGAAAATGTTAGCCTCCTAGCACAAGTTCAGATCGACGGTGATGAAATCGAGGTAGAAGACGAATTCGTGTATCTGGGCTCATTGGTGAACGCCGATAACGACACCAGCAGAGAAATACAAAGGCGCATTATGGCTGGCAATCGTGCCTACTTTGGACTCCGAAGGACGCTAAGATCGAACAAAGCTCGCCGAACCACAAAGTTGACCATCTACAAGACATTAATTAGACCGGTAGTTCTCTACGGCCACGAAACATGGACATTGCTAGTGGAGGACCAACGCGCCCTTGGAGTCTTTGAACGGAAGGTGCTGCGTAGGATCTACGGTGGAGTGCAGATGGAAGACGGAACGTGGAGGAGGCGAATGAACCACGAATTGCACCAATTGCTGGGAGAACCTCCCATCGTACACATCGCTCAAATCGGTCGACTACGATGGGCTGGGCATGTCGTTAGTATGTCAGACGACAGCCCTATTAAAATGGCTCTCGAAAACGAACCGACGGGTACAAGAAGAAGAGGCGCGCAACGAGCAAGGTGAATAGAGCAAGTAGAAGACGACCTGCGGACTCTTCGCAGACAGCGAGCCATGGACCGATGACAATGGAAACAACTTCTGTGTACAGCAGAGGCCACACCGGCCTTAGTCTGATTGGTAAGGTAAGGTAATGTATCCATTATATGCGATAGTCATCCTGACCATGATTTAAATGTCGGTATAACGATAGAATTTTTTTCAGAGTACCATTTTAGAAAGATTTTATTTTCAATTCAAATGAAAATATTGTTGATTCAAATATATATTTTATTTAAATCAACGCTGAGTGGTATTAAAAACAAATACTTTTTTTTTTGATTCAACCATAATCATTTATTTGAATCAAAGCCCTCGTATATTTGATTCTCCAATGCTGTATTTCTCTGCGAGTGTAGTACAAAGAAGGAAAAATCTCGGAATAAACGGAATTTGTCCCTCTATATATAACCTCTTAGTTAATTTTGGTTAATATTTATAAAAATCTCACAATATTGCTACATATATTAAATATATATGGTTATCTATAATAAATAAGTTGTTGATACTTGACCATTAATATAAAATAACTCATAATAATAATATTGATTAAATTTATTTTATTAATTTGTTAGATTTTGTTTTATTTATTATGTATTATTTTATTAATTATATTGAATTATATTTAATGTATTATATAAAATCACAAGTTTATTAGTTTCCAGGAGTGTTTTTTTTTGTTTAATGTAAACCAAGCATACAGAATTGGCAATTGTTTTAACTACAATTTTTAAATTGGTAACAAATTTTGATTCTAAAAAATGTCTACAGGCAAAGTAAAAAGAAATGTAGTTTTTCTTTTGAAAATTTATAGATATAGACGATCAACATTAAACGGAGTCCGATCAAAATTTATATAAAATTTGCGAAACGAATAGGAGGCAGTGAGTTCACTTTGGAATGTTAAATGCCATTCCAGCAGAAATTTTAAGGTTTTTCTTAAGTTTATTTCCATAGTTACTACTACAGTTTTTTGCATAATTTGTCATGAAGACATTACACATTCAAGGGACTACTATAGCGTCCTCTTAAGTAACATACCAAATCCGTGCTGCAACTGAAATCCAATCACCTTGAAGAAGAATACTTTAATTCAGCTGTTGGCACCGGTTCTTAATCAAATCACGTCGTCGTCATGCTGTCCGAATTCTAATTTTTCTTATTGTCTATATTTTCACAATTCACAATATCCATGACAGATTTCATCGCAGTGCTTTTGTGTTCCTTCTTCTACTGGTTGTACACATCTTGTAGCTCTTTGTTTGTATAAACGCTGGTATGCACCTGTAAAATATGATTGTTATTATTCTCACAACCAATTGAATAATTAATCAATGAAAACAATTAACCTTGATAGTTTTAAGAATAAACATTGGATCACAGCAAGAATAACAACGATAACATCAACGCATAGCATAAAACATCATTTTTACTGAGAGCCGAACAATTCACTCCACTCTACTTCGCCAGTAATTTGCTAACCACCGCCCAACGGTACATTTGTCGGAGAAAATCCATCTGGCCGCAGTACTCTCTCCGTCTCTCTTAACTTGCTCTTTGATTTTCTACAAAAATGGTTAACATCAACCATTAATGACAAGTAATATGATAAATAAAAACTACTTACAACTTCAAAAGCGCACAGATTCAGGCACAACACTTTTTTCTCCACCAGCTTCATTTTGATCTTCTTAGAACTGTCAAAACAAACATTTGCCTTCTTCCTTTTGCTCCACTGCACAACTCAACAGCTCACCGTAATCCACCTTACGATGGCCTGATGAGTTGCATGATGGTTGCATGTGAGCTTTTATCGTGTAGCGCGACATCGCTGTGACATTTCCAGGCAAACTCATCAAAAAGCGATTGATGAGAAAAACAACAGCACTACTGAGTTTGACGATGAACGACAAGAATTTGGAACTTGGTAACGACATCGAAGAGCGGCCCTTCAAGATGGAACAATATTGTGATACTCGCTTAAGGTGATGGTCGCGGGAATGCGACAATGACCGCCATTACGGCTGATATGCATCGCCACTCCGAATTTTCGAAGGCACACATCTAAGAAACTACAAATATTTCACAAGCCAAACATTAGTAGGATTCTTGCTACACTGCAGCATATAAGGGTTAGTGATATGGCATCTGAAATCTCTTAAATTTTTGCCTTCAATAATTCGCAGTGGCGATTTATGTGGCGGTGACCATTTATGCATTCCTGCGATCTTCAGAAACCCGGCTTGAGAGTGGATGTGTTTGCTGCCTTCCACAGTCGTTCCAACTTAGAAGAGACGCGGCCAAAAATAGTCTTTTTGAGAATTTCTTTGTAAATTCATATATCGTTCATAAATTTTGGGGCGCTGAGTTCAAATTTAATGTCAAACAGACCGGATTGATCCAGCTTGCAGTGATAACTGAAGTTTTTATCCTTCTTACAAAGAAAAGTGTCCATATCGCCGGAGTTTTTCAATAACCACTAGATCGAACCAGACGAAACAACCATCAGCTCTAGACGCCTTGTCAACGATGTACGAGATGTGAAGCTGGTACGTCAACTGAGAATCCAGAATAACTCCTAGATCTTTGACGTAAGTCGCACGTTTGATTACCGTGCCTTGAAGCTTATAGTCGAAGAGAATCGGCTCCTTTTTTTCTAGAGAAAGTGATCACTGAACACTTCTCCGGATTAACCACCATACGGCTGAGGCTGTAGCAGTGAGCAAAGATTTGTAGCTGCTGTTGTGAGGTGACAATCGTTGATAGACTGGATTCGTAAAAAGATCTTCAGGTCATCGGCATACGAAAGACGGGGGCCTACGAGGGCTAGGTTCACATCATTGAAGTACAGCAAGAAGATCAGCGGCCCTAAATGACTCCCTAGAGGTATTCCTGAAGTGGCTGGAAAAACGTCGGACATGCAATCACCAACAGCAACTTTCAGCAGACGATCAGGAGCGAAACCATTGTAAGAGACTTCCATTTACTCCAAGCTTATGTAGTTTTGCGAAAGCGATGTCGTGGTTGAGCTTGTCAAAAGCTGCTAAAAGGTCTGCAGTGGGAGAGAAGAGGGTCTATCATAACGAGCTCAAATAGTTTCGATACCGCGTTCAAGAAGAAATGCCTCGCTAATTATCCACATCTCGTTTGGTTCCCTTCTTGTGAACTGGAAACAAGTGAGCAACCTTCCAACACGAGGGAAATATGCCACTTGATGTGGAAATCCGGAACAGACGATGCAAGGGGGCCAGCAGAATGGAAATGTGTTTCTTTAGAAATACTGACGGAACTCCATCTGGGCCAGGATTGAAGGATGACTTGAGCTGCGATGCGGCGTTGGAGATCATCTCAATACTGATATCGATTGCACCAGATGAGTGACCACGCAGAGGAACGTTGTTTGTAGCCGCAGTTATCTGATCGTCAGTAACATTTTCGTCAGTGAAAATGCTGGCAAACTTGATCGAAAACAAGCGGCAAATATCCTGAGGAAAGGAAGCGGTTTCACCGTTCAAGACCATGGACGACGGTAGTCCAGACTCCCTGCGCTCCTGATTAACATATTTCCAAAAAGATTTCGGACGTGATTTCAGCATTTTGTTGGTATCGAGAGTAGCATAGACGACTAACCCGCTTGAACTCGTAATTGAGCCTCACGTAGAAATGTTTCAAGGGAACTATGCGATATTTAGTGTATCTTCTTAGTGCTGATCTCTTGGCCGATTTAAGCTTTTTTAGTCCCTTCGTCTGCCACGGATGAAGAGAGTCTTTCTGGCGAATAGTTTTCGGCACATGCCTGTCAATGACGTATGCCAAGACATGAGAAAATGTGAGAGCGGCATTGTTAACGCCGTCAGCGTCCAGAATTGTATCCCAGTCTATGTTTGCCAGCACCTCGGTTATGCTACGATGGTCGGCTTTCCGGAAATCATACGACACAGGCGCTGGAAAGTCAGCATAGTCGTTGTCCAGTCTTTCAGAAATGGAAACGACTAGAGGTGGCCGTAGAGATGAACGGAGCGGTGTCTCGAGCACTTACGAAACAGAGGTTCAAGCTGCGTTGATTTTCGTTCACTACGTGGTTAATTTGGGAGAGTGTTGCCACGCTATAGCAATCGAGAAGATGTAAAGCTTCAGAATGAAGCACGGATCTTTCGCAGTCAGGATGGAGAAAGCCACTGCGAGACGATTTCTACGAAATACCGGCCAAATTGAAGTCACCTAGCACCATAAACTCATCCGTTGAAGCCGAGTTTTCAACTATAGAGAAAACGGAGTGGCAATGCGCCTCAATGAATTCGGTATCACGTGTCCGATCTGGTGGAATATATACAGCACACAAAAACAGTCTTCTATCCAATAGTTTAACAGTGAGCCAGCTCTGCTCCAAACACTCCCATTCGATAGGTTTCGCCTTCAATCCGCAACGAACCGCTATTAGAACACCACCTCCAGTAGATTTCCTGCTGTTTTTGAGATTTCTATAGCATCGGAAAACTTCATAATCGGGTCCAAATACTTGGTTGGAAAGAGTGCGACCATCGAGCCAGGTCTCAATCAGGACGATAACATCATAGCAGCGAGCAGCGGTAGCCAAACGGTGGTCAAGGACATTAGAATTAATTCCGCCGACGTTCTGGTAGAAAATTATGAGGTCCTGGGTACGGCAGACGGACGAATTGGGCTGAACGGATTTTCTCCTTCCTAACATCTGGAGAGAGGCAGCTTCAACACAATCGGTGACAGGTTCAGAACCATCAGGGATGGCAGACGGCGGAACTATAGTTTCGTATGAGGTAGCAGAGGCGACTCCGGCATGCCAACTTGTAGATGAGGACGAGGAATTGGAGGTACTGGAATTAGGAACAGCATCAGGCTGCGAAAATTCACGTTTATGTCTGAACTTGCCTGACGTAGCAAGTTGGGAGACACCCAGTCCACATCTAAGCTCAGGGCCAGGACGACTAAGAAGAACGCTGGCTGCAATGCTCGACTGAGTTAGAGGAACTGGGGACTCCCATATTGCTTTCTACGGAGCGTCCTGGGTGTCCATAAAGAGTATCGTCCGATTTTGAAGCGAGCCATATTGTCTGATGTAAGGTCGGTGATGTCAAAAGCTCCTGTTGAGAATGGGCGGCCCATAGTGTGCTGAAATTCGAAGCAGCATAAGGCAGCGAACGATCGAGTGAAGGTGAATGGTGCAATTTGTACTTGCCTGACGGAGCAGGTTGGGAGACCCCCAGTCTACATCGAATCCCAGGGACAGGACGACTATGATGTACGCTGGCTGCAACCGGCACGACTGAGTTAGAGGAACTGGGTACTCCCATATTGCTTTTTATGGTGCGTCCTGGATGTCCATAAGAAGATACGTTCGATCTAGGAGTGGTGATTAGATGTCGTCCGAGATGGAAGGTGGATTGGTTTGTGAGGCTGGAGTCACAAAAGGGACTGGTATGCGGACAGGTGCTGGTGTTCCAAAGGGGGTTCCGAGTGGAGTGCCAACATGTATTTGAGCATCGGTAATCGACACAGCAGGAGGAAGCCAAACAGCGTTTTTTGACTGACCTTCAAATTCTCTAAACACAATTCCTTCTGGCCAGGTGCCTGGTTCTAATGCCGGTTTAAATTATGTTCATTGCTTACAGCTTTAACAACTTTAGTTAAACGATACTTATATTTTAGTCCATCATTACAGGCGTAATCTATGTAATTACATTCCGTTTGCATATTTTTAGTACCATCAAATACATTTTTAATATGTTTAATCACATTAATGTGAAACATTATTTTCATTAATTTCATTACATCTTTATAATGCATTAACACGAGATTAATTACAATAACTTGTTTTGTTTGGACTTTGAATCCAACGCACTAGTCAGGAGTATTGCGTGACTCTCGATTCTACATGCAGAAGTATCTATAACCTAACGTGAAATCACATTAAAGTGATCTTCATAGATTATTAATAGTTATATTGAGTGTAAGGACCAGTAGCAAAGCAAACTAAGGCTAAAAGCCTGCTAAATAAAGGAAAAAAAAAACAAAGTTTATAGGCTAGATATTAAAACAGGTGGATAAAATTAGGCATTTCAATCTTATAGAAATAAAAAAAAAATCGTACTCCATCGATATTTCTTGGACTAAATATTCGCTACCTTTATTTATATGAGCTATAATGAAAAAGAACTGTTCTCCAAAATATCAATTATTGAATGTATTATGACTTATAAACTATCATCGGTATCAACAAACATTAAAAACAATTTCATAATAGAAGCCCATTGAGGTGGCGGATTCGTCCGTGCCTTGATCTACCCCGCAGTGGGATGTTAGGCAATGATAACGTCCTTGGTTCGAGTACTACTTTACCCATGCCCTTTCGCTCAATTTTTAATACTTCTATTCTACCGTTTTCAATAAAAAAAAGGACGTTTTTCGGACGGTGATAAAAGGTAATTATTTAAGCTTACTTGCAAAAAAAATCTACGCCTTTGCGAGCGGTCTTCCGGCAGTTAACCGGAGCATTCACCATGGCGGACGAAAACATGCGTGTAGGCATGTTTTTGAGTTCTTTCTTCGTTTTATATATCAATTTCTTGATGAACGACGCAACTTCCGGCATGCATTTCGTACTATAAATTTCCCCGTTCACGGCCAGTCCGGAGCGAAAGAAGATCGGGTTTCACATCCCCTTCTCGCTGATTGTCAGCCACAGCAGCACCTTCTTGGGGAACTTGGTGTGTGAAATGAACTTCACCTCGAAGCTCACTTCCTTCGTGGGGGAAGTAAAATACGAAGTGCCATGCATTTTTCGGCATACCCTATAAAACTAGTTTTTTTTTTTCTAAAATGGTTGACAATTTTCGTTTGTATAATAAAAAAAAAAACACATTACCAGGAAGCCAAACTAAACTTCCATGTTTATCTTTTGACAGGATGTATCACAACGGCCAGCTCTTCTGCAAATCTATGACTTTTGTAAACATTCAAAAATTCATTACGGCATGATCTTCTTTTTCGCCGGTCACTGTATACCAACAAACGCATTCACCGAATCCGAAATCGTGTTGACGGAATCCGTGCTTGCTTCGGGGCTTTTTCAAGTACTGAGTCTCCCAATCATAACGATTCAGATGCTATAGAAGTATTCGAGTCACCTTCGCCTCTGCTGAAGCCGACATACAACACAAACCGAATGATGATGAAAACGACGAAAGCATCCGATTCGATTTTCGAAGGTACGACGGAAGTTCTGTGGATTGGAATTCAATTCTCAATGAATGTTCAGTGGATGATGCAGTTTCCGCGTCATACAACACAGTGTACAATATCATCCGTGAACACGTACCTCGGAAGACATGCCGAATAACTCGCAGCTACTTTCAACCATGTTGGAATAACGAGCTTCGATGGTTGTGAAACAGGCTCCGTAAACTCTGTCAGCGGTATGTCAAGCATCGATCTGAAGAAAACTGGGTTGCACTTTTGACCAGTAGTGGTAAACGTACATTTTTTTTTCGCAAAACAGACGCCTGCTATGAAAAGTTGTGGCCCGCACACAACCGACAGTTTAGAACTACATTTCAAGCGAAAAATTGATTTGAACCAGCGGAATTCAGATGGTATGCCAAGCGACATTTGTTTGTTTAAAGTAGTTTTAAGCCAGGCATGGCTAGTTTGTCACCTCAATTTCTATATCGTTCATTCGCGATCGATAACAGATTACGACACTCGAATTTTATATATTGATTGAATGAAACACTTTTCGAATGTGTCTGAATTTATATCCTTTATTTGTATGATTGTAGAGATTGACAGAATCTTGCGCCAGTCCAATTCAGTGCTTTGTGGTAGACTACGTTCTTTGTTCCATTATTCGGCGCGTAAATAAACAATGATGAAAGCTTTCTGTTTGCAGTGGAACGGTCTGGCTGGCGGAGTGGACTGTATTCGACCGGAGCGGGCGGAGGAAGCAAACGTCAATCTAAACCAACTCTTTGGGCTCTGAAAAGAGCTTAATTACATTTTTAAGTGTTTTAGCCCAATGGGCTCTTCAGCTTTGTTTTATGTGATTAGTGTGTTTTATTGTTAGTTAAATTTGATAACCTACTTAACCTACAACTACAACTACAATTTGAAAAGCGTAAGGGTGGGGAACCAGATTCCGGATAATCTGGTGACCCGATGTCAAGCAGCGTGCCTTGTACCGGTTAATAGACTCACTAAAGCGATCATCGAGCATTTTTATCTCGGCCAGACGGTGGACCTTAGATGTTCTTGTCCTCGGGGGGTTGTTTAGGATCCTGAGGAACTTATTTTGAACACGCTGAAGCTTCAGGTGATGTTTTTGTTTTTGCGCAGCTCTCCCAGCTTGGCATGCCGTACTCGATGACTGGACGTATGATTTGCTTGTAGCCAGCAAGCTTGTTTTTCAGGGATAATGTAGACCTTCTGTTGATCAATGGGTACAGTAGCTTTAACAGAACGTTACACTTTGTGACAGTTTTGTCAACCTGCTCCCTGAAAATAAGCTTGTTGTCTATGGTAACGCCAAGATAGACAGCTGATTTGGCCCATTCCACCGTTGTGTTGTTTAGGCTAATTTTACAATCCTCAGGCGGAACAAGTCTGGGAGAATTGGAGTATGGGAAGAGGATGACCTGGGTCTTCACCTCATTGATACAAATCTTCCATTCGGTGAAGTATTCTGACAGAATATTCAGGCTTCGCTGCAGTTTCGCTGTAAGCGCTCTTGTTACCCTACCATTGTGGACGACTGATGTATCATCCGCGAACAACGACAGAGATCCATTTTCAGGGAGCGGGGGTATGTCCGAGGTGAATAGGTTAAACAGATCTTCTGTGCATCGGAAACTGCACCTTGCAGCGAAACACGAAATGTCCTGTCCGACAAATAATTTTTAATTGTCTTCACCAGGAAGATAGGAAGGTGCAAGATGTCCAGCTCGTCGTCAGACGGAAGAAGCCGACGGTGGATCGTTTTCTCAAACAGTTTCGATACTCCTGAGAGAAGGCTGATGGGCCTATAGCTCTTGGAACATGAAGGATCTTTTCCAGGTTTCTGGATGGGGATGACTTTGGGTGACTTCCAGCACGAGGGGAAGTAGCCAAGTCGGAGGCATTGGTTGAAAACCATCGCCAGATGGTTATAGAACTGGGGGCTCAATTGCTTGAGCTCCAAGTTCATGATGTTGTCGAAACCTGGGGCCTTCATGTTCTTTGAGCCTTTGATATAAGTCAACAATTCATCAGCTGAGATCTCCAACTCCTCTGTGAAATCGTTGGGACTTAGATGGATGTTAGTAATAAGCGCGCTAACGGCAGCTTCGTGTAGACTGACGATGTTTTGTCCAAGAGTATGGGAGCTGATGAAGTGTTGACTTATCTCAGCAGCCTTCTCTGCAGGAGTTATCAAGCGATCCTTAGTGCCATTGTTGTCTAGTGGGATCAGCGGTGGAATGGGCCTTGGCTTGGTTTTCAAAAATTTTGTCATCTTCCAGAACGGCTTTGCACAATCTGGAAGAGAGCGGATCTTGTCGGAAAAATTGTTATTCTTAAGGTCCACCATTCTGGCCTTAATAATTTTCGTCACTCGATTACAGTGACTTTTTAGCGTTGGCAAACCAGTTCGCTGATATTGCCTTCGAATGGCGTTGCGCAATTGAATAAGTTCTTTAGTGAGTCTATCAATGGGTACAGGGTTGCTCACCTGATCAATCACCGGTACATGTTGCTCCCGGGCCTGGGAGATCGCTTGCTCAATGCTCTGCAGCTGCCGTTCGATGTCATCAACCGAATCAAGGTGCATGTCGAAATCGATGTTGTCGTCAACGTGTTGTCGGAACCTCTCCCAACTGGCGCGGTGATAGTTTCGTCTGGTGATTCGATGCCGGTTGACCGAGGAGCCAACTTCGGCCACCACCGGATAGTGGTCCGAGCTGAGCTCCTGGTGTACTACCGGCTGGGCGATGTTGTTCCCCATGTTGGTGAGGAAGATGTCGATTGTCGAATGGACCCCAGATCTGCTCAACCGGGTGGGAGTATCCGGACCCAGGACGGTGTAATGTCCCTCTTCCAGGTCTTCCTGCAGAATTATTCCGTTCCGGTTCCGCCGGGTGTTCCCCCAGGTGTTCCCCCAGGTTTCGTGTTTCGCATTTAGGTCGCCGGCGATGATAAATTGCTCCTGCCTCCGAGTGAGCTTGCGAATGTCGTTCCGTAGGACCGTTTTTGTTCCGTTAGCGGTGGTGACTTGCTTGGGACAATAAGCCGCGATGATGGTGATAGGGCCGATTACAGTTTCGACCTCGATTCCGATGGCTTCGATTGACTGCAGTTGAAGACTCGGAAGCAGATGGTAGTTAATGTTGTAGCGCAGGGCGATTGCAACTCCTCCTCCACTAGAGCCGCTACGATCAAGTCGCACAATCCGGTATCCTGGGATGAAAACGGTGAGTTCCGGCTTGAGATGTGTCTCGGTGACGATGGCGATGTCGATGGCCTTCCTGTTAAGGAAGTCACCGAGCTCGATTGTTTTGTTCCGGATGGAACAAGCATTCCAATTTACGATGTTGATGGTGCGATTATGGTCCATATTTGAAAATAAATTTCATCGTCACGGATGTGGCGGCTTTGAGTTGTTCTTGCTTGCAGCGGCAGGAACGTAGTTGGCGGTAGAGCTCTTGGATGAACTCGACCATTTGCTCCGAGTCGTAGAGCTGTCCATCGGCGGGTGATTGCGTGGAGGTACTGCAACCCGGATTGGCCCAGCCTGGAGGAGTAGACGGTGGCAGCTGCCGCGAATCGATTCTGAACGGAGGCTGATGGGTGGTTTACCTGGCGGCGATTCAATGGGATCGGCAATAGATTTGGCACCTGGTTTTCTTCATCCAGTCGAGGTGGCGGACAGCGTTTCCCCGGCCGGGACTTAGTGGACGCCTGTTTGCGGATCGCCAGAAACTCCGTACGTTTGGGACAGGTTCGGTTGTTACCTTCGTGGTTAGCGCCGCAGTTGGCGCACTTTGGTGGTGTTTCTTCATCCATAGGTGCACAATCCATGGTAGTGTGTGCCCCGGCACACTTGCCGCAACGTGGTTTCATGTGGCAGTTTCGAGTTCCGTGGCCGAATACAAGGCAGTTGCCACACTGCGTCACGTCATGCTTTCTCGGGCGATACCGGTCCCACTCGAAAACGACGTTGAAAAGGGCCCGTATTTTCAACAGGTCCGCCATCGTGACGGAACCCTTCTCCAGATGGACCAGATAGAGTTGGTCCCGATGATTTCCCTGTTGTTGACGTCTGATCGGGAACACCTTCACTGGTTTCAGAGCTGCCGCTTGCAGCTCAGCAATTATTGCCTCCGGAGTGAATTCCGGAAGGCCACGCAGAATCACCTTCAGCGGCTTGTTTCCTAGTGCGTCGTGAGTATAAAACTCATGTTTCTTGATGACTAGGTGAGCACCAACAGTACGGTAGTCAGCCTCCGTCGAGCAAATGATCTTTGTGCCGGTACTGCACAGCTTGAAAAGCGATTGAATTTTGATTGCTGCAAGCTCAGCCCTGAGAGCAGCGATGTCCTTTAATGTGGTGAAGAGCGGGGGGACTTTTACCTTCTTTGGTACCTCCTGTACCGGGAGCACGGAAAATTTGTTGCTCGCTAATAGTCGAGCGTTAGGGTCTGCTGGATCGGCGTCGTCTTGGCGTAGTCGCTTGGAGCTGCTCGGTTTCGGTATTGCTTCAGGAGCTGATGCCACTGGCGTGGATGTCACCACGTGTTGATTTTTTCGACCCATTGCCACGGCAACAGGTCGAGCGAAAAAACTTGGTGAACTTTGCAGCGCTTGCTTTTGCCTTGCCACCACCAAAAGATGAGTAAGCGCAGGTGATAGATCGCGAACCGGACACGCAATCGCGAGAAAGCGGGCGAGAGGGAAACACGGGGGAAAACTTTTATTGTGAGGGAGCGAAAAACACGTCCGTACGTGTCGCTTGTTTGAACTGAATGGTGAATTAAATGCAAGCTATTACATGCCGCTTAAATAGATGCAGCGCTCCGTGTGCTGTGACGTGAAAGTTGTTCGATGAAATGGTGGTTGCTAGGTGATGTGGTTGTTTGGTAGTTCTGCTGCACGCCGACTGTGATGTATTTTCTGGCTGGCTAGCGGCGTCGGTTTTCATGCGTTTGCCAGTGACGCTTCCGGCGTGAGACAAAACACTTTCCAACATGCTAAAAAATTGCTAAAAGAAGAATTTGACCCAAGTCTCATCCACAGTGATGAATCGACGCAGAAAGTCCGGTTGATTGAGGTTTCGGAACATGATGATAACAGATCCAATTTTCAGTCGTAAATTATATGGTGTTAATCTTGGTAAATCCAATGAATTCATGAATTCTGTTCGATAATTGGTGGCTTCGTCCGGATTGGTCAAACGATCAATCGAGTTGAGTGAACATAATTGTCCAGGTATTGTATTTTGAATTACGAAATTCAAATAATCGACACCCTTATTTATCGCTGCCAAAATCGCACGTGCACTCAACCACGTGTTTCTCATAATTCTGGATGATTTTTGGCAAAACACTCGTAAAGAGTTCCTCTTTCATCGTTGTGAAATGGCAGAAATTCGGCGGGGACGAAATCAATCCGGTGGAAACGTCAACTGCTACTTCTCCCTTCGTTTATTTAGAGGAAGAGTTCACCTATCCGATAGAATTTGAGGCTTACATGGGTAGCCTTTGTGCCACGAGAAATTTACGGAAGAAGCCATTGTTTACGTTTGTCAGTTAGGCTCTAATGGAAAATCTTTGTCAAAATATTGCACCAGCCAAACTTTATTACGATTCTTGTGGCATGTGAAATCTATTAGACCGAGCCATGACTCACATTGCAAGCGATTATTTTTTTTATCTTGTCTGGACAGTAACTAGCCCAATTGTTTTTGCAGCTAATCTTCAGACGACAACACAGACCACACTGGGCACCAGTGCCCGTCCAATGTTACGAAAATGATTGCCAAAATAAAATCTCCCTGAAAAAGATCAAGACCTGTCTGGTCTAATAGAGATAAGAACACCGTCGTTGCCTCGCGTGCAATCACCGACAGTCGTTTCAAATTGTTTGAAAAACAATAATAAATGGATCGTAGCCGCCCGCCACGTGTACCCTCGGCATAATCCCTACATCCGAGCCCAAAGAAACTCCCAAGGTCTGGGAAAAATTGCGTTCTAAAATTCTAGAATCAGAACCAGCTGAATCACTACTGGTTCGCATGATCGGCGCTTGCAGCTTGTATGCTATATTGTATTATGTTATGAATTTGACGGGACGCGTGAGACGAGACGAGTCAGTTCCAACGGTCAAACAAAAAGTGGCAGCTTCCTTGGACATTATCATCATCTCTCGCCGCCACCGGCTTTTTACTAGAATGTGCAGTAACTGGATCGATCTGGCCATTGCGGAGGCGCAAATCATTCGCTCCTGCTGTGGCAAGTGTCATGTCATGTCAGCTAATCGGAGCAAAGTCAGTGAATCTCGGTTTTATTGGCAGACACGGGCAGATAGACCGGGTGAGACACAGATGAGTGCGGTTTAGTTAATATTAATAGCGGGCGATGTGACTTACATAATTGATAAGGGTTCTGAGATGTAGTACAAATTGAGCGCGGGAAAAAAAAACTATGAATGAACGGAGCGAGGTTATCTTTTTTTTTTCTTTAGGGGTTTCTGTCCGAAAAAATGAAATGAATTAAATAAAAGAAAAATCAGATGAAGCTGCACAATTATTTTTGTACATTTTTTGTAGCTGATGTCCTATTTTACTTGAAATCTTCCATGTTTCGAGCAATTGTTTCCATCTTCTTGAAGATCCTTGGTGAGGACAGTTTGGTGGATTGATTGTCCGCTTTGTCAAATTTGACTTCGTTGTCACGATGTCAAATCCAAACCAGAAGCAAGGAGGAGGCTCATGATTTTTATACAGTGGCTGCAATCGCCTGCAATCGCCTAGTCATCCATCAGTATACACTTGTTCCTGTTTTTCGAAAATCCGCTGATTTTCCACGCCATTATATGGTTCGTAATTGTTTCTGCAGCGAATTTGCATCAGGTATCGTGCCTTGACAGTTTGGATCGACGAGGGTCAGGCTTTCTGCCGGATCTGAGCAAATGCTTCAAGGAGAGCTCCGTGCCAAAATTTTGTGATGTATAATTACATACAGTTACATTGATAAACTTGATATTAAACAACATAATTCAAACATCAATTCGACTACATCTTACGGTATTGATAGGGTGTCAAATGAAAATTCCAAAATAGCGACCATCACGAAACATTGAAACAAACAAACGCTAATAACTCAATTAATCTCCTATAGATTTTCAAATTTATCAAAAGTTATCCTTCAACAATTTCAAACTATTGAAAATAACGCAAATAAGAGGGGATGTCAATTCAAGCCAAAGCGTCAAGTGGTTAACACTGCCAGATTTGCTCGCTTGTAAATATACATTCAATCGCAAAATTCAGCATACACACCTGGTTAGTTTGTTATTTTACAGTTTTTCGGGGTTAACACGTAAATAATCAAAACCAACTTGTATTGATGATGATGATGATATAAAACTACCATCTATTGTAGCAAGGTAACTTTCCATAGCATTGGAATAATCTGAAAAACGATTTGATCAGGATTCTAATATTGTTTGTGATCATCAAGCTCCTGTATGAAGGGCCAAAAACGTTTGGGCGGGCCCGTAAGCAGAGACACTTAAGCGAAACCCGCGAATATAGGGAAAAGAATCTCCTTCCAAAAGCAAGTTCACACGCACAGCACTAGAATCGAGCCCTCGATAGACAGAATAAACCCAATAGATGGGGTCGAAGAGCCCGCCCTCGTTCCGCGAAATGTTAACAATAGGGAGGAGGCAGTCCCATGCTCCCTATCCAAATCGTTTCACTTGGGTGCCCTGATGGTCCCTCCCTTTCCCCGTTATATGTTATTTAATATTTAGTATATTTTGTACACACAATATTAGGATATCATTATAGACAAACATGCCAATTTATTCAAATTTCAAACTTGAATGATACTACCAATGGATTGTTACTGAAAAATAAATAAAAATTAGATATGAATTAATATCCTTCTTGTCCTGGAAAAGCTGAAAACAGAATAGATCATTCCAAATACCAAAGATAAAATTTCAATAAAAGATATTGTTTTATAAGACATGTAGTAATATTTTTTTTATACTGTTCTAGTAACATTTCAAAGATAGCAATTGGAGTGAACGAAGAGTCCGGTTTGATGATTCCTGAAATAAATGGCTTATCTTACCATAATGCCACTAAACACAATATTAAAATATAATCTTACATT
Organism: Aedes koreicus; assembly: GCA_024533555.2. Taxonomy (NCBI): domain Eukaryota; kingdom Metazoa; phylum Arthropoda; class Insecta; order Diptera; family Culicidae; genus Aedes; species Aedes koreicus. The sequence continues at coordinate 64,100 of JAHHFK020000834.1, read as the reverse complement.
GCTTATAAGCACATGCCAGTCTTTTATGAATATAGTAGTTGAAATTCAGAAGTGTAATTTTAAATTAAGTATAATGCTGAAATGCTGAAAAACAAATTGAGCCTTTGATGCCCGTCGTGTTGCTCCCGGCTCTTACATGGTTTTGGAATGCAAAAATGATTCCAAAGCGAGCTGAAATTATTGATAAAATGAGAATGGGAAATATACAATATGATCTAAAGGTACACGATCTTCAGTCGCACCCCCTCACTTCGCTATTGTCAGATTGACAACATTGCCCAGGCTACGCCAACCAGCGTCTCCATGTTTCAGCTGGCAGTCTTTTGTGATCATATGACTCGTGGAGGCGTGAGGTAGGAACTTGTGAGGACGAGAGGTCGGCCGCATCCTCCTTCGAAGTTGTCAACTCACCATTTGAAGCCCAATAATCAGAACCAACTTGTATTCTTCTTAAAATCGATTCTTTTTACTCTCATATAGTCAAAAGAAAAAATAAAACCTTTTAAAAAACAAACAAAACTGTGATATTCAGACATGTGTAAGCAACGAGTCTTGGGTACAGAATGATTTATTTAACGTTGTGTCTTGATAGTGTAACGGGTGTTCCGATAAAAATTTGGTCAAACAGTAATGTGTGTGATTCGATCAAAGTTTTTATTAATAAGTCAAATTCTTTTTCTTTTTCAAGTTCAGTTAATACAGAATACAGGAGAAATATTCAGCTAAGCTTCCTTTTTACCGAATGCGAAATAGCGGGTCTTTCGTTTAACACCTGCCATAAGATTTTGTACAGTCTCCTTGTCCACTTTATTCGCCGAAGGACGCTAGTTTGCCTTGAACTGTTTCTCGCTCACAACAGCTTTTTCAGTCTTTTCAATGTTCCGCTTGACGATGGCCCAATATTATCCGATTGGGCGGAGCTCTGACGTGTTGGGAGGGTTCTTGTCCTTGGACACCACTTGAACGTTGTTGGCAGCATTCCGGTCGCAATGTAAACGTTGCTCTTCAAGTCACAGGTACAGATGGCCTGGTACACCAGATATTTCTTCGCGAACTTTGACAGTTTAGTCTGTTTGAAAATATTCGCCACCTTTCCCCGTCCGGTTGCCGTATAAAATTCCTGTCCAGGAAGCTGTTTAAAGTCTGCCTTGACGTAAGTTTCATCGTCCTGTACCACGCAATCAAACTTCGTCAGCATTGTCGTGTACAACTTTCGCGATCGTGCTTTGGCCGACGTGTTTTGTTTATCGTCGCGATTTGGAGTCACCACTTTCTTGTAAGTCCAGCTCGTTTTTTAGCTCTATTCACGGTTGAAGGCGCCACTCCCAGCTTCTTTGCGACATCTCGGACGGAGAGGTTGGGGTTCCGCTCGAAACAGCGGGCAACTCTTTTTGTCGTCGCTGTGGCCTCTGGCGTTCGATTTTCCCCCGATCCAGCTTTCCTGGCTGTCGACAAACGTTCACCGAACACTTTTAATACGTTGGTAACAGTTGATTTAGCCACATTCAACCATTTCGCCAACTTGGCGTGAGAGTAGTTTGGATTTTCGCCATGCACAGCAAAATTTGGATGCGTTGCTTCTCTTCCTTTGACGACATTTTGATAACTGAGGTGCTAATCTCAAAATCAAAATCGAGGCATGATGCTGCACGCTCTCATTTTCAAAATGAGGGGTGGGCGAAATTTTTTAATCCACGATGAAAGGAAATGCGTCAAGTTTAAGTCGACCAAATTTTGATTGAAACACCCTTTAGGCAATCGTATCTACACTCAAAAGAAAATCCCCATTAGATTCATGTGCAAACCCAGATGGATTTTTGCAATGAGGGTTAGCACATGAAAAGTACCTTTGTGCGAAATTATTGAATTCTCGTCAATGAATGTTTTCATTAAATGCATGAGGACTTGGCATACAATCCATAAGTCGAACATATACTTTCTATGAATTCTTTAAATAGAATGCATTTGTCATGGATATCATGAAAGCGATATCAATTAATGGTTTCAATTAGGTTTAAGCACAGAGAACAGACATCCAAGCTGGAGTGCCCTCCGTGTGTAAATTTCTGTAACTGCCATTTTAAAATTACAGCTTATTTCCGTTAGTTTTGGTGAATCGTATGTTGATGGCGCCACATGCGCGCCTTGAGATTTCATAGTCTGTCAATTTTAGTTTGGTGAAACCTAGACTAGGCGGCGCTGATTTTCCAACACTTTGCTTTTAAAAATTTACACAGTAAATTGGGAAAATAAAAAGTTCAAGCCTGGATGTCTGTTCTCTGTGGTTTAAGGTATTTTTTTCGAAAAAAATGAATAAAGTTGCTATGTGCAATAAGATTAATTTAAGCTTAGGTGTTAAAAAAAAAATTTCTTATCCGTTATACATCGATATGTTTGTTGACTTTTCATAACAATTTGTTCACATGGTCTTCTTGTTTATTTGTACATAGTTAGTGATAAATCCATTGAAATTTGTCTTTTTACGGAAATAAAGCTTGTTCAATATGTAATGAGGCATGACTGGGGTACACTCTACTTCATTTAGATTAATAATTCTGTGGTTTGAAGTGTTATCTATCAATTCATATGCTACAAAATGATCATCTAAGCGGCCTAATCTTCATTGGTATTTTGATGGTGAATGGTAAATCGAGAATTCATCATATGAGTGGAATTGCTGACCAGTGAGACCATGTGCCATCGAACGGAACAAGTAATAATCGGACGGTGAAATATCAGGAGAATATGGCGGGTGGGGTAGGACCTCCTATTTGAGCGTTTCCAAGTAGGTTTTCACGGGTTTCGCAACGTGAGGTCGAGCGTTGTCATGCTGAAGAATCACTTTTTCGTGTCTGTGCTCGTATTGTGGCCGTTTTTCGTGCAGTGCTCGGCTCAATCGCATCAATTGAGTTCGATACCGTTCCCCGGTAATGGTTTCGTTTGGTTTCAACAGCTCATAATAAATAACACCAACTTGGTCCCACCAAATACACAGCATAACCTTCGCAGCGTGAATATTCGGCCTAGGCGACGATGTTGAAGCATGTCCGGGCAGTTCCCATGAATGTTTCCGTTTTGGGTTACTGTAAGAATCCATTTTTCGTCACCCGTCACAATGCGATGTAGAAAACTCTTCCTTTTTTGCCGCTGGAGCAGTTGTTCACAGACGAAAAAACGACGCTCAACATCTCTTGGCTTCAAATCGTAAGGAACCCAAGTTCTTTGCTTTTGAATCATTCCCAACGCATGCAATCGCTTAGAAACGGCTAGGCGGGAAACTCCTAATCCTGAACCAAGCTCTTCTTGCGTTTGACACGGATGCTCATCGAGCAATGCCTCCAATTCAGAGTCTTCGAAGTTTTTTGGCCTTCCTTCACGCGGACGATCATCAACACTGAAATCACCGTTTTTGAAGCGACGAAACCAATCACCGTAAACTTTTTGGAGCTCTCGATGTGCTTCAGCCGCCGTTTTCTTCGAATGAAAGAAGAAAATCAACACTTCCCGCAAATGACGATTATTTGGCACAAAATCAGACATCTTCAAACAACCAAAATATATAACACTAAACCAAAATCACTGATTTGGCAAAGCGGTTTGTTTACCATATGTCTGAGCTTGGTTTATGACGCTTGAGATGTACAACATTCGACCAGCACTTACTACTGGCGCCATCTATTGCTAAACAACGGGAACTTAGTTGCGCACCTAATAGTAAAGTATGTGCAGCCGCACATGAAATTAAGGGACCATAATTTTTGAGTGTACGATCTGGCTTTTGAAAGTTAAGCGAAAACCACAACATCCCATTCATTGCAACTTGCAGAGCCAAACATAGTATTTCACTTATTTTAACGTATTATGTTTGAACGGCTCCAAAGAGTACAGTTCTCCTCTCTTTGTTGGGTTTTGTAGTTTTTCGCGTTTTCGTTGATCTTGGTTTTGAATAACCTTTTCTCTTCCCGTTTAATTCTCTTGTCTTTTCTTTTTTTTTTTCAGAAATCAAGTAGTGGCGCTAACCATAAGTCTTTAAAAGTATAAGTTCTCATCTCTCAACCGTTAGAAGAAGATAAGGAGCAGCTCTTAAGCTTTCTAGATTAGGTGCTCCCAACGACAAACTAATAAAACATTACCAGAAATGGAACGCACGGTACGAGATGTCCACGATTCTTCTATTTATTCTGATTCAGAGAAATCGTGTATCGATCTTTTATCTAAGAAGGCCCGACGTTTCGTGAATCATCTTGAATGCTGCACAGTTGGCCTGGGCGTTCTGGTATACAGGGTGCGGCAGAAAATAATGCGAAAATGTTCAAACTTGAGTATTGGGTTAATTCGTGTAGCTAGTGACTAATTTCTGTCGAAAGTGTATTTGTTTATGTTTACTTTCAAGTGCTGCATCCAAACATTCTATTTGTTTTATTGCAAATTCGTCAAAATGTTCGCGTAAGAAGTGATCACCAGTTTGTTGCTCGCCCAGAAGAAGCCGAAAGAGATTGCCAAGGTGGTAGAGTGCCATTTGGCAACAGTTTACCGCATAAAAAAGTCCCTGTAGAATGGTCCTAAGCAGCGGAAGCCGGGAAGCGGTCGTCAGCGCTTTGCACACACGCCGAACGTGATCAAATCGGTCCGTGCCAAAATTGTTCGCAACCCGGTGCATTCCATAAGAAAACTTGCAAAGGAAGCCAATATTTCGGAGAAATCCATGCGGAGAATCATCAAAGAAGACCTGCATGCATCTTCCAGAGCCAGAGTGAAACGCCACTTGATTACGGACCGGGTCAAGGAACTACGAGTGACTCGTTCCAAGAGCTTGCTTTCCTTGTTGAAGAAGGAAAAAATGATAATCCTGTTCTCCGACGAAAGCTTTTCAGCATCGATGCTGTGGCCAACAGCCGCACGGACCGCTTCATTTCACCGCAGAAAATAGAGAACGTTCAGGAAAAAGTGAAATTCAAATTTCAAACCAAACATCCGGCTGGTGTCATGATGTTTGGCTTGGTGGCGTCCAAGGGTTTGAAAATGCCGCCTGTTTTCATTGATGCTGGAGTTAAAATCAATACCGAAGTGTATATCGGTCTTTTAAAGGACCAAGTGCTTCCCTGGGTGAAGGCCAACTTCTCCGAGGACCAAAACGTTGTCCTACAGTAGGATGGAGCGCCGTGTCACACGTCCAATCGAACCCAACAATGGTTGAACGATAACATGAAGTTTTGGCCGAAGGATTTGTGGCCCCCTAGCAGTCCAGATCTTAATCCGTTGGATTATTCGATTTGGGCATATGTTGAAGCACGAGCCTGCAAAACATCACACCCTAGGGTGAAAAACCTGAAGTCAACCGTAACACGCACATGGCACTACGTCCGAAAGGCATGCTCTGGCTTCCGTCGTCGGCTCGAGGATGTTATTAATAAAAATGGAGGACACGTTGAATACATTTGTTCAAAAGGACTTTATAAAGATAACTGCACTCGAAAATGTTGATATTATTGCTTGAATTAGTTGAAAATGGGATTTGAAAGAAATAGAACAAATTTTCGCATTATTTTCTGCCGCACCCTGTATGTAGGGCGTCTTGGATGTGAAACATATATCAAATAAGCAAGAAAAATGATAGAAGAGTGTATTCACCATTTTCCAGGATGCTTTCAAGAACTCGCTGTGTTAGTGTTTGCTTAGAGATCAGATTAGATTATCGTTTTGCTAACCATCGTAAACATTGTCCTCAGATAGTGTCAAACAGTGCAAAACGACGTTACTGCGCAAGCCTCAATGGGTTGCAAAACAATTAATTCGGTTATCTCTTATCATAGACCCTTACTGCCGTTGTACGCACATCTGTCTCATGCAAGTAGGGAATCCGTTAGAAAATGGTACAATTACGCGTGTAATAGTAGCTTACTCCTTTTCACAAAAGTACAAGTATTGCGCCAATTCCGTCGAAAATGAAGTCCGAAGTTGTCCACCTGATAACCGAATGATAGGCAATACACGTAATGTGTACTGTCTTATCGTGCACTGTGAATTCCACCAGTTACAGCGTACACGAGCCGACTGATTGATGATAGTGATCTTGCACATTATTAGCAATATGTAGGTATAACCTTTTGACTTGTTACTACTGGTAGTGTGGGATTGTACCGGATTCTTCAATCTCCGGGACGGGATGTCTCAGCGAGCGTGGCTTTGTTGCATCTATTGCGTGACACGTCCTGTCGGTTAGAATCGAACTCATCGCAATGAGATGATGCAATTCAGCTGAAAACAAACTACGTCAGATGAGTTTATCGAAAAGCAATTACACCCAGAGGGTGCAGATAATATGGTTGTTGAATGGTGCGACGATGCTCAAATAAAAATGTTATCATGCGTTTTGAAAGATTAGAAAATTATCTGCTTTCGCGCAGTGGTGATGGGGGCTTGTTTGTCGGAAGGAATTTGCAACCTTTCAGCAAACAGCGAGAAAAGCCGTCTCAAAGAATTAGAATGGCTCATCACATGTCAACAACAGAGACGACGAAATAGGGTTGGAATAATCTATTTATTGCTCTAAATTACTGCGCATGAAGCACAAATAATTGATTGAAACATGTGTTTATTTTTAAACAAGTCGCATAGGAAGAAGGCCGGGACCGATCGTCATCCATGGACGATCTATGGGAAAGCCGTGAAAAAACAACAACAGGAATGAAAGTCGCACGAGTTGCGTTGGATTGTGACGCCAGTTAAGAAGAGACGCACCACCATCAGCATTGTTTGCCTATTTGTTTGCAAGATCAGTCCTGCTTGTTTATCGCGGGACAGCTTTTATTAAAGCTGAATTGTACCCCCTTAGGTGCTGACCAATAAAATTGTTCCGAACCGGGTGGTGACCTGATGACCACCATCGCGCTTTTCGTGGGTTCGGGTAGATAAGATGCACCTTATTGCTTCATGTACGGACGGAAATGACAGCTGTATTTGTACCTCAAATTGAGTACAGATAACACGTATATGCAATCTCACCCCAAATTGCCGCAAAAATCGGCCGTGTTGCGAACTCCTCGGCAGGCACAAGGGAGTCGTCATGGGATCGTGCTGATCTCCTTTGGCTTCGGATGGTTTTTGGAGCGATGCGTAAACGGGGCGTGTAATCGCATTTATGTTTGTGTGGGAATTATTCGCAGGACGAGGAAGATGCTCGCCAAGCCTCTGTACTTTTCCTACATCGACAGAGTGGCGTCCGCTGGTCGTCGGTCGTTGATAGTAGATAGGGGCGCAGGGCAGCACCGTTGCTGGTAGATGAGTTTTCCCCGAGTACGATTTCAGTTATAAAACAGGGAGCATCGCGGGTGAAATCCTTAGTCTATCGGTAGCAAGCGTTGCAAAAAGGTTGTTGAAGAAGTCTTGTGAATTTCATTCGGAGTTTGGAATCGAAGTGTTTACAATTTGTAATTGAGGAACAGTAAATCGAAAGCGTAGTAAAAATGGACACTTTGTATGTTTGTAACCGGATATTTGTGAACTCGGAGAAGCATCCGGATATGTTTGCCGGCGGAATCCTGGTGTCGGGAGTTGATGGAAAAGTGACGCAGATATTCGAAACACCAGGCGATGTGACTTCTTATCTGCAGTATAATGAAGCGGAGGTAGATGCTTTGGAATACATTGATGACCCGATTTTGTCACCCCTTTTAAAATTATTTTTTCATGTTCTATTAAACCTATGTATTTTTTCCAGTTATTTTATTGCCCTAAAGTATGCTTCAACGACCCTTCTTCAAGAGGCATGAGCAAGATTTGGTATAAAGATGAACAGAATTGATTGAAAATTAATATTCGCATGCGTGGAGGGGGTGACAAAATCGGGTCAGCACTGTAATAGTTTTGTTTTCCGTTGATTTCTCGGAGCATAGTTTCATCTCATCATGATTCATCAGAAAATACCATTTTGAAGTTGTTGTGTTTTCCAATACTGTTGGTTCCTAATGTAATGAGTAATGTTGAGTCACCATGTTGTTCTATTGAAAATCTAGAATTATCCATTAAAATTAACTAATAGGATATTTTTTCAGTGAAAATTTGTCTTATTTTTTTTCATGTTTTGATTTAAAATTCAAATTTTCGTTTTATTGTTGCCTCAATTGGAGAAACTTTATTTCAGTACCCCTTTCGGGACGAACCCACACAAGTGTGCGGGTTGACTAAAATAACTTTACATGTTTTATTCTGTCACAATATCAATGTTTTTCAAACAAATTTGATGTTAATAATTGAGATATTACTTATAATTTTATGATCATGCATTGGTTTGTGTTTATAGTGCATATGAAAGGCGCAATGTTTGGTTAAACATGAGGTAAACAAACCTCGTAAAACACAAAAAAAGTGTTATCCGTCGTAATTTTGTTGTTATTTGTTTTTTTCTATGTATGCACCAGTACTAATCATAAGTACAAGAGCTACTCTTCGACATAGTGAAGAAGAAGTGTAAATTTGTTATCATGCCAAGGATGTCTGGAGGGATAAAGTGGGACCCGCACTATTATGTGGGTGCCGTCCCTTACGCTGTCGATGTTCATTATGTGATACATATGCCACCCAGTTCAACAATTCAGTCATTTAAAGTCAGCTCGTGCTATTCCAGTATACTCAGTGTTAATAACAACATCAATATCAATATTTTGATATCAAAACTTCATATCTGATGAGATACCATTAAAAAAAGATCTTACATTAGACATGGAAACTATTTCGATTTTATTGGAATCACATATGACCTACGTGGTAGTACTGGATACAGCGGTCCGTTCATAAATTACGTAGACTTTAAGAGGAATGAAGAGGGGTTTTTGTCAAAGTCTACTTTCAATACAACTTTGCCATTTGTGTAGATTTTGTGTCTACGAGGGAGGAAAGGGTTTGAGATTTCCAAAAACGAGTCTACGTGGCTTATGAATAGTCCCAGCGGTTGATCGTTTACAAAAAAACATTAACGAAGGAATTATGTCGTCCAAAAATTACGATTTTCAAACTCTTTCTCTTCGCCACACTTTTAGTATGGGATTCTCAAAATGTTCACATGGATCGTCATAGTTTCAAAACCCCACCCTCCTCCCCTTAAAGTGTGACGTAATCTATGGATGTTCCCCATTAATTTGTCAGACGAAGTTAGAAAACAGTTATTAACAATAGAGAAAGCAAACAACCCAAGTAACATTGCCAAAACCATCCAGCATTATTAAGTTTTATTAAGGTTTTATCAAAGCCACTAGAAATCAATTTGGTTTTATTATGACACCAAGAGGTGCCAATAGGTTTCATATTTTAGTCAGGTTTATGAGAACCTACACAGCTTGTTTAAAACGATCTTAAAACCTCGTTTTCTCAAATTCCTTATACTCCTATCAAAGGTTTTATTTCGACTTTATGAACTCGTAATATGCTGTTTTGAAATGCCGTTTTAGGACTCATTCATATTATCTTATTATGGTCAGTTGAAAAAGCATTTTAAAACCATTTTGCCTCCAGTAAATACCTGAGGCGGCAAATTGGCATTGAGGAAAGCCACCAAATAACCAAATAGTTTTAAAGTAGTCATTGCGAAGATAACTTGGCTTTATGGCAGAATTGTGATTTTTTTTTCCAATCGCCATATTGAAATATTAGAAATAATAGAAATGTGGAGCAATAAATGCACCAAATTTTAAATGTAATGCAAATGAACTGTATATCGAAGACCAATTTCTACATTCTTTTAGATAACTTTATTGAATTTCATAAATTTTCATGAAAATCATGTTTAATTTATCGAATATATTTGTTTTTATTTTGTGTTTGTTGTTGTAAACGCGCATAATTTCCGAGGCGCATTAATTTTCGGCTCTTATCGTGCCAATATTCACCATCAAATTCAATGAGCATCTGATTTGGAGCATGCTACGCTGTAAAAAATTAAATATGTTTTGGATATTTTGCAATGAAACAAAACTTCCCGCCGACTATCATATTTTTCTCTACACTTCGTCTGAAGATTATTTTATCCTAACAATTGAAATTAAATGTTGGAATGAAAAAAACTGAATTTTTAGGGACACCCTAATCTACACCAGCAAAATAGCTCCGAACTAAAGCAGTGCACAAGCGCCGGACGCTCCTGTCGTGAAAGAACAGCCGGCAGCGTGTTGTATTAATGTTTATAACTTTTTTGTTTCTCATTTTGAGGAAAAGTAATCTTCAAATAAAATATAGAAAACATTATAGCGCACATTTTTGCAGAACAAAGTTTTTCCGTACAGCTTATAATTCAAAAGTTACGAGTAATTTTAACTAAAAACATGCGTTTTTTCTTTTCGACCTTATGATTGTTTTGGCGAGAATTGGCAAGAAAATCACCAAATTATTGTTTTAATAGGTATTAAGGAACAAATTGCTATATAAATGAGCCCGGGTACTTCTGGGGCACACGAGCGGGGACTGCTTAAAATCGGACATGTTTTTCGTTAACATTACCCCTAGCTTTTGAACTATAAAATATACCCAAACAATTAGTTCAGCAAAAACATGCATCATATTTTTCTCTACACTTCGTCTGAAGATTTTTAATTCCAACTACCTTTATTGCTTATCTTGACAGATACGCGTATTTCGTCTACAATGTGCAGACTTCTTCAGTGTCGTGTACTAATACTCGACTGAAAGAAAACCTTCGCCACCTGCCGTATTTATCCTATTTTCTAAATACAAACACTTGTACCTACAGCTAACATTTTGTACCTAGCCTATCAATGTAGCACTGAGAGTAACTCAAGCATCCCCCATTCTTGACATAAAAGGGGTTCAAACTTCTATCAGAACATGCTGCTTTCCCCACGAAATACACATTTTGTGTTTTAGTTGCATGGATAATTCTCATGTTTGGTTGAAATTTCTGTTTCATTTGTATGAGAGCCTCCCCTTCGGAGAGGGGAGGAGTCTTGAACAGCCACATCAAACAATCCTGCCTCCAAAACCCCTACATGCCAAATTTGGTTCCAGTTGCTCGATTAGTTCTCGAGTTATGCACAAATTTGTGTTTCATTAGTATGGGAGCCCCCTCCCCCTTCCAGACGGGGAAGGAGTCTCGGACCATCATAAGAACCTTTTCCGGCCCCAAAAAACCCTGCATAAAAAATTTCATAACTGTAGGAAGAATTCTCATGTTTGGTTGAAATTTGTGTTTCATTGGTATGATAGCCCTATAGTTTTTGTGTGGCTTGTGCTAACGTAAGAACTTATTACACTCGAGAGACGTGACGCGAGACAGGACACAACACTTATTGTTCTTACAAAACGTAAAAAGGGGTTTAAATTTACCTTTTTAGTCGACCGTTTTCGGGTTAGATGTTGCCGTGGAAACATTTCTTGCCATCAGAAACCTCTACATGCCAAACTCGGTTTCATGTGCTTGATTAGCTCTCGAGTTATGCGGAAATTTATGTTTCATTTGAATGGGAGCCCTCCCCCCTACCTTCCAAACGGGGAAAGAGTCTCGGGCCATCATTAGAACTTTCTCTGGCCTCTGTGTGTGTGTCCAATCTAACACCCATCGGCCGGCAATGGTATTATGGAAGAAATCTGTTTACAACAATCATTCAAGTGACCATTGGAAGCAGCTTTAATCCGGGAGCTAGAAAGTGATAGCTCTACTGCAGATCCAGCAACCCATTTCAGAATGTCTGGAGAGTCACGCCCATTCCGAGGTTACTTTCACATACAATAAGCCCCGCATGTAAACATTACCGATATCATTTGGATAAGGGCACTGTAACACACTTCCAGATTTGGAAGTTTTGAATTTCCAAACCAGGCACGTATTTAGTATTATTTGAAAATAAGATTATTGTTATATAGTTATAGTCAGATACATCTCACCCATGTCCGCCTCCTGAATCACACTATCTTGTTCATTCAAAAAAAAAAAAAATGTCGACGTTGATTCGTAATTAATTTTTTGCACTCGCGATTAAGTATGCGCAAAAATTAACGTTGCGAAACCGCCCGCTAGATATGCAACTTGCATAGCAAAATTCTGTACACCCCGTGGTGAATGCACCTAAAACTATGTGCAAGCTTTTCACCCGCCCATGCGCGTTGTTTTCGTTTGCTGCTTCTGACCAGCAAATGGCCGTTCTCTATATTGCACTCGTCTTCTTTTTTTTTCACTCCACACACTGCCAATAATGCAAATCCCCGCAATGAGGCGACTCTATTTCGAGCTTCAAAACTGCTAATAATCATCGATTCACTCGCGACAAAGCGGAAAAACACTTTAAACTAATAAATTATACCCGAGTGTCACAATATTACCACTAATAACCAAAACTAAGCTGATGTAACTCTTCTTCCGGGTGCGGGGGCGAAGCACAAAAACAAAAAAAAAAAAAAAACGGGGAAATACTACCGACACTCAAACATTTCGAAAGGGAATCGATTGTATTTACTACGGCTTACACAATGCACGCGATTTTATGATTTCACTGTTAGTTCAAGTTAAATTACGAATTATTGTTTGATTTTTTTCGCGAAAACGCAAAACACGTCAGTTTCGAAGCACGGCTTGCTGCGATCTTCCCATCATTAGAACTTTCTCTGGCCTCTGGCCCCAAAATCTCCTGCATACAAGTTTTCATAACAGTAGGGATAGTTCTCATGTTTGGTAATAATTTGTGTTTCATTTGTATGAGAGCCGCCCCCTTTCAAAAAGAGGAGGGGTCTCGAATCACCGTGGCAACATTTCTTGCCTTAAAAAACCTCCACATGCCAAATTTAGTTCCATTTGAAATTTGTATTTCATTTGTATGGGAACCCCCCCCCCCCTTACAGACGGGGAAGGAGTCTCGAACCATCATAAGAACATTCTCTGGCCCCAAAAACCCCTGCATAAAAGATTTCATAACAGTAGGAAGAATACTCATGTTTGGTTTAAATTTGTGTTTCATTTGTATGAGATCCCCCCCTTTCAAAGAAGGGAGGGGTCTCTAATCACCATGAAAACAGTTCCTGCCTTCAAAAACCTCCACATGCCAAATTTGGTTCCATTTGTTTGATTAGTTCTCGAGTTATCCAAAAAAAATCTGTTTCATTTGTATGTGAGCCATCCCTTCCTGATAGGGGAGGGGTGTCAGACTACCATAGAAACATTTCTTGTCTCCAAAAACCCCCACCTGCTGAATTTGGTTCCATTTTCTTGATTAGTTCTCGAGTTGTGCACAATTTTGTGTTTCATTGATATGGGAGCCCTTCCCCCCTTTTAGACGGAGGAGTCTCGAACCACCATTAGAACCTTTTCCGGTCCCAAAAAACCCCTGCATACAAATTTTCATAACAGTAGGAAGAATTCTCATGTTTGGTTTAAATGTGTGTTTCATTTGTTTGAGACTCCTCCCTCCCCTACCAGAAAAAGGAGGGTATTCGAACCACCGTGGAAACATTTCTTGCCTCCAAAATCCCCACATGCCATTTTTTTTTTCATTTGCTTGCTTAGAGTTATGCAGACATTCCAGTTTCATTTGTATAGAAAGGGGAGGGGTCTCAAACCACCATAGTAACATTTTTCGCCTCCAGAAAACCCCACATGCCAAATTTGGTTCCATTTGCTTGATTAGTTCTTGAGTTATGCAGCAACTTCTGTTTCATTTGTATGGGAGCCTCACCTTCTAGAGAAGGGAGGGGTCTCAAACTACCATAGAAACATTTCTTGCCTCCAAAAACTCCCACATGCTAAATTCACCTATTTCCGCCCCACGGAGGACTCGTAGATCAGCACCGGGTCTTGGGAGTAACTCAAAATTCTGCACAGGTAATCAGGGACCCTATGCTGTACAGAGACTCGGTAACAGCCTCCCAGCTGGCGCTATTGAAGGCGTTCTTAGTCTCGATCGTTACAACCGCGCAATATTGATCGCCTCTCCGCTTCTTTTTGGACGACTTTACGGCTGTCTCGACCAAGTCCTTTCCGGGGAATCCGGTGAAATTGCATCCTCGATAGCCCGTTTTCGCTCTCGGTAAATGTCCTCCTTTCCAGGAGTTTCCTGAGCGTATCCAGCAGGCATATTGACCTATGCGATTAGGGATCCTCCGGAGGCTTTCCTGGCTTCGACAGCAATCCTAGCTTCTGTATTTTCCACCGGTCCGGGAAATGGCCTTCCTCTACACATTTCTGCAGCACATCCCTGAACATGTCCGGAAATGCCTGAATCGCCACATTCAGAGCCACGACCCTCTCGCCACTACCACGAGCACCTCGTTCTGGACTTGCGTGCCTTCAGTGTTACTTCTTGTTCTGAACTCCTAAAGAATAGGATGTTATTGCTACTGTGTCTTGCTTTTCGGAGAAACCGGTTGCATGCCGAGGTCAGTTCTGCGATTCTGTCCCGGAGGCGCCCCGACGACCGAAATCCAGTGGTTTGGCACGATTAATACTACTCAGCATAGTCCCCGATGGTGGAGCTAGCCTACTTCGGCGAACAGTTCCCCGACGAATCCAGCATAGCATAGCATAGGTGGTACAAGCTCTGAACTGTTGTTAAGAGGGAGACGTGCCTTTATCGGTTGCTGTTAGATAGTGATTTGTGAACAATCCCTACCTCTTAGATAAAGGATGTGTCCCCTTCCAACAGACCAGAGCTGTCCTGGCCACCTTCTTGCAACTGGTGAGGATAAGGGAGGAATGTTAGTCCGACACTTACTTAAGAGAAATGCGGAGAACTCCACGACCCCTCATAAGTGTCACGGGAAAGGTGGAATTGTGTTAGTAGGAGGGTAAGCTTTAGCAATTTTCAAATTTTAATATTTAAGAAAGGAGGCTGGGATACACTCGAAAAACATTAAGGGTTTCAACGTTGAAAAAAAAGTACGATGCGTAGAACACTTTCCTGTTGGATTTCCTGAAAAGATCAAGCATAACAAGAATATTGACTTAGCAGTTAAACTCATCAAATTATAGCTAAATAATAAATATGTACACATATATTGATGGAAGAATACACAGGATAAGAGGTTCCTAAACTGGCTGCCGAGAACAATCAGTTCTGCCGAAGCCAAGATTTCGTCTATCGAAACAGTAAAAAAAATGAAGGGCAACCTCACATCCTTCTACATGCAAAGATGATTGCAAAGCGTGCTGAAATTATCAATTAAAAGAAAACGGAAAATATACAATATGATTCACAGGTACACGATCTTCCGATCTTCAGTCGCACCCCCTCACTTCGGGATTGTGAGTTTGACAACAGGCGTGCCCAGGACACGCTGATCAACGTCTCCATGTTTCAGCTAGCAGTCTTTTGTGAAACAGTTAGCCAGCGATAAGGTGAAAAGTATTCTGGATATAATTTTCAAAACAGATTTTCCAAAAGAATGGTCATAATTTTTTTTGGATTATTACGGATTATATTATGCCCAAAGATTTTTTCTACTAGTTGCTTGATAATCAGTCAGTCAGTCAGTCAGTCAGTCAGTCAGTCAGTCAGTCAGTCAGTCAGTCAGTCAGTCAGTCAGTCAGTCAGTCAGTCAGTCAGTCAGTCAGTCAGTCAGTCAGTCAGTCAGTCAGTCAGTCAGTCAGTCAGTCAGTCAGTCAGTCAGTCAGTCAGTCAGTCAGTCAGTCAGTCAGTCAGTCAGTCAGTCAGTCAGTCAGTCAGTCAGTCAGTCAGTCAGTCAGTCAGTCAGTCAGTCAGTCAGTCAGTCAGTCAGTCAGTCAGTCAGTCAGTCAGTCAGTCAGTCAGTCAGTCAGTCAGTCAGGTTTTAACCTCAATTAATCAGAATCTATGAAAAATATGGGTGGGACTTAAATTAACGTCACGTTATGGAAAAAGTCGTACTCAGTTTCAGTTTCCTAAAAAATGTATGTCTTTTAAGCCGCGTGTTTGAGCACATCTATAAAGATCTAAATTTACGTGAAATTTTCGAAGTGTGTACATTCCAAAACAATCTACTGAGATGACTCGATTTTCACGCTCCCTTCGCGCTTTAGGATATTAATTTCGTTTTAATTTCTGTTCTGCTTGGGAGTAGCTTTACATCTTAAATGTACAAGTTCACTAATTCTATTTATAGATCAGTACCGGCGCCGGACACGTTCTCACAGTCTTTTGGGGAGGAGGAAGAAGGATGATTAGTTTGACAATTGTTGTTATTAGAGACCGTGATCACCACTGCATCCCTACAATTTCCAAGGGAAGGATAGTTGTGTTAATGAGGTGATGCGATCAATGAAAGAAAACGCAGTAGACTGCTTTTTATTTTAAATCTAGTGGTGATAGAAAGAGTGACAAATGGCAAGGAAGGGGACGGGCCTGGGATTGAACTCCCGACCATCTGCTCAGTAATCAGAACGGGTAACCACCGATCTACCCAGCCGCGTCTTGTTTTTAGTTTCTTAGATTTGTGACTTCGAATATTCGATGTGTTTATGCAAATCAGCCATTTTTGTGTTCCAGCAACTTTCACCTTAAACGCTCAAAAAAACGAACAATTTAAATGAGCTTCTAACCAGTGGTGATAAGTGTACCGCGTTTTAACCATTTTTTCGGTGACATTTTACATGTACGGAAGACATATGAAAGTGAACTGGCAGTGAGAAAAAATGTCATGACATTTCTATACATTTTTCTGTCGGCGATGAAACAATTTCAGTGATCATTTTTGCCTTGGGCTGCTTCGATTGCTTTATCGAATGTAATCTTATTATAAGAATAGGTAATAACCTAAATTGACAAACAAGTGGACATTTAATCAAGTTGTCAAATTCATTTGAACAATCATTAAACTGTTTGAAACTGCCGGTAAAATTAAGGCGACATTTTTTCTCTCAATTTTCTATCATTCGCTGTCTATCGCCTGAACTGTACACGATTCCTAGCGTGCAATATTCAACATTTTGCAGCAGGCGATGGTTTTTCGATGTCCATTTACCCCACAGCTTCTAACACTGAATATTGTTTGAACAGTCACGAAATTCGATGACCGAACCTAAGTTCTTCGCTGAAATCAATAAAGTGACATTATGGATGACCTCCGATTGAGAACTGAACATAATTAACCATGAAATTGAAAAACGGCTATCTTTTCAAACTTCTACGACCAACTGACCCAGATCGAGTGGATGTAGTTACTTAATGTGGGTATGTGTGATTCTGAAGAATCGCAGAGGTTTGTTTACTTTGCTTTCCCATGCATCCGAGGAACATTGATTGAGTACTTTTTTTTTTACCAATACCACCTAAAACTCGCCCACCGTGACGTGACGGTGCATGCACATGATTCATGACTTTCTCACCGATAGGCAATATTCGATAACAGATTGACCCCTTAGGTCACTAGGGTTGTACCAATTTGTTGTAATCACTTTCATGTTATGCGTTGCTATTCGTGGATTGCAAACCAAAAAAAAAGCAAGCGATTTAAAAATACCAATGATAACAGAACAATCTTCTCCACAACAAAGACGCAAGTTCATTAGCATTCACTTCACCTACATTATTCGCACAGGAACTGACGAATCCTCTCGCTTTTCCGCTCCTCACACAATCTCCTTTTTCATTGTTTTGGTACAAAAATTTCCATTCACCAGCATTGCATGTGTCCCGCGCGCGATAAGCGCCTGACTTGACCCGCCTCATCCCAGGGGTGCTGGTTCCTACCAAAGAAGATGATGCAAAAAAAAAAAATTGACCCAGATAAGATAGCTCGAGCGTCTCCGAGAAAGTCAAGTCGTAGACCACGTTATCTGAGCAGCTGCCATTTCATTCACGTCATCCACAATTCATAAAACAATACAGAAAACTGACCGTTCCCATGTCCCCACGCAGGTATATGATTTCGGGGATCTGGTCGTGATGCCGGGATTGATCGATTCGCATGTCCACATCAACGAACCGGGTCGCACGGAATGGGAGGGGTTTCACACGGCTACGAAGGCTGCCGCTGCGGGAGGCTTCACCACCATCTGCGATATGCCGCTGAATTCCATTCCACCGACGACGAGCATGGCCAACCTGCGGACAAAAATCAACGCGGCTCGTGGGAAGATCTTCGTCGATGTCGCCTTCTGGGGTGGAGTGGTTCCTGGCAACACCCACGAATTGCGCGATATGATTCACGCTGGAGTCGTTGGCTTCAAGTGTTTCCTCTGTCCCAGCGGCGTAGACGAGTTCCAGCATGTCGGAGAGGACGACGTTCGCCAAGCCTTGCAGAAGATGGAAGGAACCGGATCCGTGCTAGCTGTAAGTGTTTCCCATCAGCGTATTATTGTCAGTGCTCTAATTCCAATTCACATTGCAGTTTCACGCCGAGGTAGAATGTAAATCCCATCAATCCCACCCCCACGATAACAATCCGAAACAGTACGATACATTCCTCCAGGCTCGTCCGGATCAAATGGAAGCGGATGCCATCAAATTGGTATCCAAGCTTTCGCAAATGTACGACGTTCACTGCCACATCGTGCATCTATCAGCGGCTCAGGCTCTGCCCTCAATTCGAGAGGCTCGTTCGAATGGAGCCCTACTGACTGTGGAAACGTGCCATCACTATCTGTCCATTGCAGCGGAAGAGATTCCCGATGCCCACACGGAGTACAAGTGCTGTCCACCAATTCGGGGGAAAAGCAACCAGGAACTGCTGTGGCAGGCAGTTTGCGACCGGGAGATCGATATGGTCGTGTCGGATCACTCGCCTAGCACCCCCAGCATGAAGCTGCTCACTTCCGGCAAGGATCGAGGAAACTTCCTCAAAGCGTGGGGTGGTATCTCGTCGGTTCAGTTCGGATTACCGTTGTTCTGGACCAACTGTCAGCGATATGGTTTGAAAATTTCGGATTTAGTTCGGCTGCTCTGTACGGAACCGGCCAAGATGTGCGGAATCGATCGGGTTAAGGGTCGCTTGGAGGTGGGATACGATGGCGACATTTGTGTGTGGGACCCGGAGGATACCTTCACGGTGACGCATGACATTATCGAGTTCCAGAACAAGGCAAATCCCTACATGGATAGAAAGCTGCGAGGGGTGGTCCATGCGAGCTTCATCCGAGGCTATCCGGTGTATCGACAGTCGGAGAAGTTTGGACTGCCGCTGGGAAATATTCTGATGAAGAAGACCACCAGGCGGGGATCGAAGGCGATGAGGTTTGAGTAGGTTAGGTCGTTTTAGTGTTTCGTTTGTCGTGTAAATAGTCTGATAGATTTTAAAGTATTTTTAGTTGTTATGATGCTCACGTATCTTTTAAGAATAAATTATTCCGAAGATTTTTAGATATGGTGGACGTTAGTAGATCCGAAAGTGGCACTTATCTACGTCAAATTTAATAAAAACTTTAGGAAGACCGAGTGCATATCTGTTTTAAGAAGAATACTCTAGCTAAATGGTTCCTGTTTTATCTTTAGAGCATTAGGTAAGGATTTCAATCTCAGACCCGTCTCTTTGCTTGCGTTTTTCACTGTAAGTTATTATACTCTCTATAGGTATTCACTCCCTAGAATCAGTGCATACTGATCTAAAACTCTAAAACTAATCTAAATCTAAATTCTTGAAAGAGTGTTGTCCACCATTAAAACTAGCGCACATTCTTCGACTGGGTTTGGAAACATTCCGGCTTTCAGGTTAGGATTAGCTTCACTAACGGTCATTTCTTCCCAAACTTGCTTGCATATAGCAGAGACGTTTTCCACGATTGTATCGATACAGCGCCATAACACGAAGTGATTTGACTGCCTGCAGTAATTTGTATTTGTGTATTTGTGTGTTTATTCGTCTGGCTGTTTTTCACATTAAGTTAAACCATAAAGTTATATGACAGTTGAATTCTTATCTCGAGAAATAAACCGGTGGAAGGTTCAACAAAGTCGTGGAGATTCAGCTGAAAAACTGTGATTCATTTATGAATGTCATCGGTTCATAATGTCCAAAAGCAGCTCGTTGGAATCGAGGTTGAAGAAAGGAACAAGTGCGAAGCATTCTTGGAGATAATCCAATATTCTGCAACCAGAGAAATCTTGAGCAGTCGATTTTCCCTTTTATAAGTTTGGAAATGAAAGAAACTTGAATTTTTCGTCAAGAGCGTATCCATATCCAACCAAAAAGTAAAACAAGAAAGTGAGATCATTCCATAAGCAAAATGCCATTTTTTACTAAATACGACCAGGGCATCGTCCGCTGGCTATTGCCGCGGGTATTGTGGGTTTCCCAGGTACCCGGTTCAAGCTTTAGTTGGTGACGGTGGCTCTTCTTGACCTTCTATTCCTGAGTTGTAAGTGTGAATAAGGGCGTCTATGTAATGTAATGTAATGCTGTACCTGTTGTAGACTCTCAGTACCTCCCATTTAGCGCTTCATAAATGATGGCAGGTTTAATGGATCACGCCAGTGCAGATTCCGCAATGCCAATTTAATGAACCTACGTTCACGCATTCCACCCGTAGGCTCCACGTTAGCTCATAAGGCTTCCAGGCCAAAGCAGTGCTTTCCAGGATTGGGTGAACAAGAGATCAGTGCACAAGACCAGTTGAATCTCTGTTGATTTTTGTATCTAACCCCTAGTTGACGATTAGTGTCATGACAGTCGATCGATGCGAATTAAACGTATCTATCAGCTTCTGAACCATAAAGGCACCCAAGTTGTTTGTAGCAGGTCACCGTTGACATGGCGGGTCGAGTGATCTGGAAGTAAGTCATGACCATACATTTGGGTACTCTCACAGCTAGTTTGTTTCAATGGCACCAGTCGACAAATTTGTCCAGCAATTATTGTCACCGCATGTAACATCTCCTTGTAAAAAAATAGACAGTTTTCAGCCCTATTTTATGCAATTTTCCTGGCACCTGGTGTACTGGTGGACGTGTTTTCGACTTCGCTGTCATTGTCCTTTAATTTCGATAATTTTTAGTGAAGTGTATAAAGCTTCAACGTCGGATAGATCAGTCGGTTTGATTCCAGGTCCAGTTTGGAAATGTTCGTTTCCAGGTTGGACTTTTTTTCAGTGTTATTCTACGCTTTCTACCAGGTTCTAAAATTCAAAAATAAAAATAAAACTTTTATGTTTTTCTTCCTGTGCCCCCCCCCCCCCCAATTAGATTTGTTGCCAAACTAATTGCTATGAGGACATTTAATCACGAACCAACATCGAACATTTTATTTTTACCGCCTAACCAACCAGGTTTTTTTTGGAACCCGCTTTTGGTGAGATCTATCTGATTATAAGTATGCATCAAAACCCTATTTTCAAATAATACTAAGTACGTGCCTGGTGTGTAAAATATCAATGGAAGTGTAGCAGCAATGAGGTGTATACAGGTGGCGAAGAGCAAAGTGTTTGTCGGTATTAGTAACGAAAAAGGTGTAAACAATCCATGATCTCGCGTAGTGACGTAAAACTCCAAAAACAGGCGAAAAATAACAGAGCAAGTTTAGCATCCTTTTAGTGCACAAGAAGGCATTTTCAGCCGAAACCTTTAAAATACTATACCAATTACTGAAAATAAACATTCCACCAGGTTATTTGCTGCTGTTGTGAATTGTTGTTTTTGGAGATCTACGTCACGCGTGTTTACAAAAAAAAAAGGCTGTGCATCATCTCACGAACACAATGACATTTTGCATTACACTAATACAACCTAACCAGTTCTTCTCCACCTGTATAGACCTCATTGGTAGTACCACCCCTCACATAATAAATATTTTTCACTCACACTGAAAAAGAGAAAAGTCCAACCACACCCAAGCCAACCCCACGCACGAAAAAAAAAACCGAAACCCACCCCCCCCCCCCAATAATTTAATTCTTTGCGCGGCGGCGGGGGGGGGCGGCCCCCCCCCCCCCACCCCCACCTCTAACCCGACCCCGGGGGGGGTGACTTGAACGGCCGGGTGCGGTGACCTTACCCAGACCACCCAAACGGACGAAACGAAAAAAAATTACAAAACCCCGCGAAACCCCTCCCCAAAAAAAAAACCAACCTAAAAAAAGAGGCCATCCTTAAACCCTTGGGAGACACCTACAAAGTTTCCATGGTAAAGATGAAAGGTTCAGCAGTACCACCTGAAGGGTGCCGGGAAGATGAAGCAATAGCTCATTCGTTGCACAGCATTAGGTTCCATGAGTACCTTTGCAGTATATGATATGCAGTATAAGCTACTTTCAGAGCCGAAAGCTGATCTACGAGACTGATAAGGGAGAGAGAAGAATGACAATTACAACGGGCGTTCCTCAGGGATCCATCCTCGGCCCGACGCTGTGGAATACGATGGAGCGTTACAACTGAACCTTTCCAGGGGTGTAAAGATTGTCGATTTCGGGGACGATGGTGTCCTTCTAGTAGTCGGAAACTCACGAGAAGAGGCGGAAATACTCGCAACCGAGGCGATAGATACTGTAGAAGACTGTGATTTGTTATGGATTTTCAAACTTTCAAGTTAATTTGTTACGGATTTAGGGATTTAACTTATCCCGG
Source organism: Aedes koreicus (assembly GCA_024533555.2). NCBI lineage: Eukaryota > Metazoa > Arthropoda > Insecta > Diptera > Culicidae > Aedes > Aedes koreicus. The sequence goes on along the minus strand of JAHHFK020000834.1, from coordinate 41,637 downwards.
ATCATCGGATGATAGATCATTACTTCTGTTCGTCTCTGTTAGAACTAAACTTCATTCAATTATAAAATATATCCTCTCGCCACATGAGGAGGGTCTACGTGACATTATATGCATCGCTCAGCACAAATCGCTTTAGCCCGTTCGTCGACCGATGGCGTGGTTCGCGATATATGCTGACCGAGTATGTTTACAAAATTTATTGCGCTGCGCGCTTTTCTTAGTGTATAATCAGGGCCGTATTCACCACAACTGGATGCGGATGAAAAAGCTGGTGATAGTGATCACAAGAGATAGGTGGTGTTGATCAGCAACCGAAAGGCAGTGTTGATCAGCAACCGAAAGGCAGTGCAATAGGTGAAAATCGCGGTCGGAGAATACACCATCGTCTCGAAGTGTGAGGTCAAGCACTTGTAAGTGATAATCGACGATCGACTGAACTTTAACAGCCACATACGCAGCAACAAGGGGAGGCTCATTGCCAGTCATCCACGTCAGCCGGTATGGTAGTCCGGCTTGGTTCCCAGCAATAAAGAGGCCAAGAAACAGGTCGTGTTTGAACAACACGTTCAGGTTTTTGAGCAGGAGGGTGGTAGGCGCCTACCAGACAATATCATTCAAAGCGGTCTGCGTCATAGCCGGAATGATCCCCATTGTACTATTATTTGAGGAGGCTAGGAGTGCTATTTGGACAGAGACACCAGTGGAGTTTGAAGAGGAACGTTGTATGACACCATGAGGTTGTGGCAAGAGAAACGGTAAGGTCAACTTCCACCTGACTTCCAATTTATGTCAGGTCATGACTGCTATAGGACGTGTTTGCACAGATTTAGACACCGGAGCACGAAGTTGTTGACTGCCCACGGTTCGAATCAATACGAGACACAGTGCTCGATACCAGCGGGGTAGATGCCAGCCTAGAAAACATCGTCCACAGAATTTGTTGCGATGAAAATACGTGCAACGCGATTAGTAGAGGCATTACGGAAATCATGCCGGCTCTGTAGTGAAAATGGCGTGAAGACTAAACGAGCGACTGAATAAAGTAATCGGTCTCGGGCGATGTTCCACAGTTGGGGAACTCTCCATCAGTGTTGGCTGTCGGGGACTACTCGAGTAGTCTGTAGCGTAGATTGGAGCTGAATGGCTCACCGTGGTCCGGTATCGGAAGACATTTCACTGTCGGGTGTGCGAGCTAAATGGCTCAAACAAAGAGGATAGGAGCTTATTGGCTTAGGATACGAGTAAAAGCCAAATGGTTCGTGAAGAAGCCGACAACAGTAAGTCAGCTCTAAACAGCGCTACTGTCAAAAGACAAAATCAGATTCTTCAAGAAGTAATACTACAGTGTAGTCTCGGGGGAATCTGGTGGGCAACAAGGGCTTAGATTTTAGTGGGGTTAGAAGTCACTACATTTACACTGTCCAAGACCCTGACCACATTCCAGCACAGATGTACTTAGTCAGGCCTTTGAATAAGAGTAGGTCCTCTGTGCGGAGGCGCGGCGCGTTCACTGGCCCGGAAACCATAGCACGGTGGTACAAGAAATGCTTCGCCAACACGTAGGAGTGGCAACCGGCACATTAGAATCGATATCAGTAGGATTCTATTTACAGCATACTGGTGGAGGCTTGGAATTGTTGGCACGATACACTGGTAACCATGCGGTACACTGGTTTGGATCTGGCGCTACTGGGCTGACAATCGTGCTAGTGTACTCCTTTAGTAAGCAAGGATGACACCTACCTGAAATGGCGAATGGTACGGCTGCCTCGTCCCGGTAAAACCTCGGCAGGCCTCCGGATACGTTCGATGGTCCGTGTCAACCCTAGCTTGGCCTCCCTGCTTGTATAGATAACCATGGGCTCATAATAGGCGATTACATACAACGAGTGGAGATTGCGAGCCGAAGGGGGGACCCAAAAAAATAGTAAACAACGGAAAAAAACAATTAGGAATAAAACAAATACTTATGACGACGTCCGCACGCTGACTCAGCAAACAGCGAACGTGTTCGTAAGAAGCAGGAAGTGGCCAAAATCACCAGCGTCGAACTGGGCGTCCTCAGCGAGTAGCAGCAGTAGCAAGCTCCAAGAGGGACAGTAAGAACTCCAAGAAGATCCGGAATCCAGGTTTTCCGCATGATCAAAGAAACCTCGTGCACAATCACCTAGGACGCATTCTCGATTTGTTCGTTAGCCCAACGGATCTTCCAGTTGAAATCTCGAGTTATGTTTCACCACTCTTACCAAATGACCTTCATCACCCGCCACTGGTTGTCTGTGTACCATCTTTAGTTGATGACGCTGTACCATTGCTTGGTGTGAATGAGAATGTTTTGCTGGCGTTAGACTATAACAAAATTGACTTCGATGCTCTTTGAGATTTTCTTTCTGCCATTGACTGGGATATTCTTTTTGATGGACTGAGTGCTGATGAAATGGCTGAAATGTTGTGCGCTGTACTGAATGATTGGATGGACACGAATGTTCTATATCGTCGTCCCGCTGTTTCTCCTCCATGGAGCTCTGGTTTGCTACGAAAACTTAAACGAACACGAAATGCTTCGCAGCGTAAACTCCGGCGATACCGTTCCCTGGCAAATAAGCGTAGTTTTCACTTGACATGTACTGAGTACCGTAAACTTAACTCGTCACTCTACAATTCTTACGTTTTACGGGTACAAACTTACTTAAGGCAAAACCCCAAGAGTTTTTGGAGCTATGTAAATTCAAAGAGGAAAAATACTACTATTCCAGCTAGCGTGTTTTTGAACGATGTTGAAACATCTATAAGTAAGGAAAAATGTGAAATTTTTGCTACTCATTTTTCGTCAGTGTTTGCTGCGAAAAGTATTAGCCCAAGTGAACTTAACTCCTCTGTTCTGGACGTCCCTACGAACCTTGTAGACGTGGATATATTTGAAATAACGTCCTTGATGGTAAATAATGCCATCAAGAAAATAAAATGTACATTCTCGCCTGGACCAGATGGTATTCCGTCTTCAGTGTATTGTCGCACCAATGGAGCTCTTGTCGAGCCGCTCTGCAGGATCTTCAATAAATCTTTTGCCGAATCGAAATTTCCCGCAGTCTGGAAGGAGTCTTTGATGGTCCCGGTACACAAGAAAGAAGACAAACGTGACGTTAAAAACTATCAGAGAATCACTAATCTGTCAGCTGCCTCTAAATTGTTTGAGATAATAGTGAGTGGTTTCATTCTCGAGCACACCAAATGCTACATCTCTGGCGACCAACATGGTTTCATGCCTGGACGTTCGGTTACTACCAATCTCCTAGATTTTACCACGACCTGTTTTGATCAATTGGAGAAAGGGGCACAAGTAGACGTCGTCTATACTGATCTAAAAGCAGCGTTTGATACAATCAACCACAAAATTCTGCTGGCGAAGTTATCAAAACTCGGTACATCGGAAAGATTGACATCATGGCCATGCTTTTATTTAACAGACAGGTCTCTGCGAGTGAAACTTGATACAAGCACTTCCTGTTTTTTACGAACTCGTCAGGTGTTCCTCAGGGTAGCAACCTTGGACCGCTGCTGTTTGTTCTATACTTCAACGACGTATTGCTTCTACTAGGAGATGGCTGCAGGCTTGCGTATGCTGATGATCTAAAGCTGTTTTTTTGTGGTACGGACTGCCGAGGATTGTACTCGTCTTCAAGCATTATTGGATCGATTCACTGATTGGTGCCGTCGGAATAAACTTATGATCAGCATTCCAAAGTGTATGGTAATGTCGTATTACCGCATCAAGCAGCCGATTGTTTACGACTATACCATCAATGGCGTCGTTCTACATAGAACCGACCAGTTCAGCGATTTAGGTGTTCTACTGGATCATAAATTATCGTTTAACCTCCACCGCTTTGCTGTGATCTCTAAGGCTAATCGCCAGCTAGGGTTTGTGTCAAAAAACTCAAGAGACTTCACTGACCCGTACTGCCTGAAAGCTCTCTATTGCTCACTGGTACGACCGATCCTAGAAAATGCCGCCTTGGTCTGGCTTCCTCATCAATTGACTTGGAGCTTGAGGATTGAAACAATATAGCGCAGGTTTATCCGGATGGCATTGCGTAATCTACCATGGCGTGATCCGCAAAATCTTCAGCCGTATTCAGATCGCTGCAATCTGCTGCAATTGCATACCTTGGAACGCCGACGGAAAAATCAACAAGCGGTTTTTGTTGCTAAGCTTTTGATTGGAGAGGTCGACTGCTCGAGGCTTCTCTCTAAACTGAACATCCGAGTTTGGAAACAACGAACCTCTAACAGCTATGATGCGAGCGTTTACGACTGTCGAAGAATTGTTTGAATTTGGGGAATCTTCAGCTCACTTTTTGGCTCGTATTCGTAATGCTCGTTTTATTTAGTTTTAAGTTTGTATCATGTAGACAATAAGTCCGATGAACTAAGTTGATTAAATAAATAAATAAATAAATAAATAAATAAATAAATAAATGATGGTTGAAAGGAAGAAGACGGAGGAATTCTATCTCTTCGTCCATGGCAGGCACAACGTTCACAAACGCGTCAAGAGACTGGTGGAGGAGGCTATTAGATCAGCCTGAAAAGGATGCTGAAAGGGAACAGGAGGCGTTAAGGCTGAGAGCTGGAATCCAGAAAAAGGTCGGGAGAGAAGTAGGGGGGACGTCCTAGATGTCGAAGTGAAGGGCGAGACGACGTACTTCGGGCTTCGATGGGAGCTGAGAGCTGGTCAGGAGTTGAAGGTGTTAGGGGAGAACTTCGTCAAAACCAGGCGTACTCAGAAAGGCGACATGCTATTCGAGCTAATGATGGACACGGCTCAGTCTCTAGGTGAGAAGGCGAACTTTAGAGCTTTATCCCAGGAGACAGTGATCGAGTGCAGGGATTAAGACAAGATCACAACGGAAGATGAGCTGAGGAAGGTAACTGGTGGAAATAGTTGATTTCATGGTTTCTGAAACGAAAAATTATGTTCAGTGCGCGAAGCCCTCGTTTGAGGTGGACACAACCTCCTGAACCGGGTACTTGCTCGTCGTCCATGATGCCACCGTATTGAAGCTATCCGCAACCCAATTGCCGTTACCGGTGGGGATTCGGTATGGGTCGGATATTGCCTGACACAACAGTTGCTGAGCTGCTTCACAGTGGTTCAGCTTTAGTTGGGTTACCTGCCTTGCGATTAGCTACTAAGTTTATCCACAGACAGACGTTTAAGCAAGAACAAAATCAATCGATAAGTTTGTGTAAATTTTCAAATCGCTAGCAATCGCTTGGTCACTAACGCCGCGTCTTGACGTGCAATGAGATACCACATAGCGGCATCAAAACTGACAGATTTGCTAGTTTCTAGTTGCTTATTGTTATTTGGCGATTCCTTTTAAATTGACGGCTATGGAATTTTACTCACACTGAGATTCAATTGACGGTTATGGAATTTTACACACGCTAAGATTCAAGCTTGGATAGCTGTGGATTATCCTTGTAAAGGGTGGAACGGTCAAAAATTGGTCAAACATAATTAAGTGCACACTGATTAGTTTATTAAATAAATGATCAATCTTTATTTCTTTTCGAAGTTCATCATCTTCAAAACACAGGAAAATTGTTTGATTAGGCTTTCGATTTTCTAAAGGTGAACTGTCTGGCTTTACGTTTCACACCTTCCATCAAGTTTTGAACCGCTGTTATATCCACCTTATTTAATGTTGAACGCCAATTTGCCTTCAACTATTTTTCACATCCAAATGTTTTTTGAGTTCTCTCCAGGTTTCTCTTTACGATTGCCCAGTATTTTTCAATTGGGCGCAGCTCCGGCGAGTTGGGAGGGCTTCTCTTCTTGGGTACGATTTGCACAGTTTTGGCGGTATACTATTCCTGAGCCATTTTTTCGTAATGGCAAGAAGCGATGTTTAGCCAAAACAGCACGCAACAACTATGTTTCTTCAAGAAAGGCAATAAGCGTTTTTGCCAGCATTCCTTTACATAAATATCTTGGTTGACAGTGCCAGTTGTTACGAAACTTTCGCTTTCTAGCCCACAGATGCAAACCAAGTATTTTTTCGGTAAATTTGACATTTTTTCTGCTTAAACTTATCTTGAACCTTCCCTTTTCCCGTGCCAGGTCCGTATAAAACTCTTGACCTGAAAGCTGCTTGAAATCAGCCTTGACGTGTGTTTGATCGTCCATTAAACGTGTGTTTGATCGTCCATCAACAAACTCGTGTACAAGTTACGCGCTCTTCTTTTGGCTGTTGTGTTTTGTTTATCATCTTGAGCTGTCACTGATACCTTATATGTTGACAGTCTGGCTCGTTTCTTTGCTCTTTGCACTGTTGTATGGGACTTTCCGAATTTGTTTCCAATATTTCTGATGGAAATATTGGGATTGCGTTTGAAAATGCGGGTCACTATTCTTCCGGTCGCTGCGGCTTCCTCCGGATCCCGGCTTCCTGGTAGTCGTCAGATGTTCTCCGAATACTTTTATAACATTCGTCACGGTTGATTTGGCAATCTTAAGTGATTTTGCCAAATTCGGCGTGGGAATAATTTGGATTTTGCTTATGTGCGTGCAAAATTTTAAAACGCTGCTCTTCTTGCTTCGACGCCATTTTGACAACTGAATAGAAAATGGCAAAAACAAAATAGAGTCAACATTCCGTACGCATACAACTACAAAATGAGGGGTGTTCGAGTTTTTTAAATGCACGTTTAAAAAAACTACGTCATATTTGAGTCGAGTAAGTTTTGACCGTTCCATCCTTTAGGCCAGGGACTTAGTGCCTCCCGTGGCGTGCTTGTCGTCTGGTTTCCCAGAACAAATCAGACATTTGGGGGGCTCTTTGTAGTTTTCCCAAGTAACATTGCCAAAACCATCAGGTTTTATTAAGTTTTATTATAGTTTTATGAAAGCCACTAGAAACCATTATGGTTATATTAATGCTCAAAGAGGTGCCAATAGGTTTCATATTTTAGTTAGGTTTATTAGAATCTACATAGCTTGTTAACAACGATCTTAAAACCTTGTTTTCTCAAATTCTTTTTAGTCGTATCAAAGGTTTTATTTCGCCTTTATGAACTCGTAAAATGCTGCTTTGAAATGCCGTTTTAGGACGCATTCATATTATCTCATTATTGTCAGCTGAAAAAAGCATTTTAAAACCATTTTGCCTCCAGTAAATGCATTAAACGGCAAATTGGCATTGAGGGAAGTCATATGGTTTTGAAACGGAAAAAAACATGACAAAATAGTTCTATAGTATTCATTGCAAAAATAAATTGGCTTTTTGGCAAAACTGTGATTTTTTCCTATCGCCTTATTGAAATGTAAAAAATAATTGAAATGTGGAAATATAAATGCACCCAATTTTAAATGTAATGCAAATGAACTGTATGGATTTCCGGAAAAACTGACGATGGATCGAGTGATGTGGGTCGTCCGAGTATCCGGGACACTCTCGAGTCACTTCGAATCTCGGAGAGAGTTACGACAAGGTGATGGATTGTCGTGTTTGTTGTTTAACGTGTGATTCGAAGAGCTGCACACTTAGAAATTATGCATTTTACACGAGACGTAATTCATGATTGTAAAAAGTCGGGGAACGTAAAGAAAGATTTCGTGTAAAATTATGCCTCCTGAAACTGACACATACGCAATTCGGCGAGAAATGTGTTTGATCGAATTTATTTTCTCATCTCTTTCAACTCATTCTTATGTGCTAAAAGACGCTTGCATGTGTCGGTCTCAGGGGACAGAAATTTACATGACATTTTGGTAGTGTGTGGAATAGACACGAGTGGCACGATCTTCAGGAAGTCTGTCCAATTATTTGGTTTCGCCGACGACGTTGATATTGTAGCACGTAACTTTGAGACGATGGCGGACACGTACATCAGACTTAAGGCTGAAGCTGGTAGGATTGGGCTTGTGATTAATGCGTTAAAAAAAATACACGAAGGGAAGAGGCTCACGAGAAGACAATGTTCGCCTTCTACCACGAGTTCAGATCGACGGTGATGAAATCGAGGTAGTAGACGAATTCGTGTATCTGGGCTCATTGGTGACCGCCGATAACGACATCAGCAGAGAGATACAAAGGCGCATTATGGCTGCCAATCGTGCCTATTTTGGACTCTCTACGGCCACGAAACAAGGACATTGCTACTGGATGATCAACGCGCCCTTGGTGTCACATCGCTCAAATCGGTCGACTACGATGGGCTGGGCATGTCGTAAGAATGTCGGACGACAGCCCTGTTAAAGTGGTTCTCGAAAACGAACCGACGGGTACAAGAAGAAGAGGCGCGCAACGAGCAAGGTGAATAAAGCAAGTAGAAGGCGACCTGCGGACCCTTCGCAGACAGCGAAGCTGGCGAGGTACAGCCGAGGACCGATTACAATGGAGACAACTTCTGTTTACAGCAGAGGCCACACCGGCATGGTCTGATTGGTAAGGTAAGTAAGCAAATGAACTATAGATCGGAGACCAATTTCGGCATTCTTTTGGATAACCTTATTGAATTCCATCAATTTTCAGGAAATTCATGATTAATTTATCGAATATATTTGTATTAAGTTTTTTTTGTTGTTGTTGTAAACTCGCATAATTTCCAAGGCGCATTAATTGTCGGCTCTTATCGTGCCAATATTTATCATAAAATTAAATGCGCATATGATTTGGAGCATGATACGCTGTAAAAAACTCAACAAATGGATAGTTTGCAATCAAATTAAATTTCCCTCAACACAAGAACATTTTTCTTAGATATTATTTACTGCTAATTGAATCAGAAGCGCAGAGAATCGAACAAAGCAGAACAACAAAAAAAACAACCACAATATCACAGTGAAGTTTGACAGCTGTGGCCATTTGGCCGTATGCTGGTTTTCATGGCAGCCAATAGGTTTTATGAAGGTTCTCAACTGGTCATAACATCTTTCACTAGAAATTTTTCAAAATCTTTATGGTCTTCTAAAGGTTTTATTAACTTGTTTTCACAACCGTATATAGAGTGGGCCACTTTGTACAAAGTTTGATTTTAAAGAAGCATAGAGGATGTGGTGGTAGATAAAAAAGTATTAAAAGTATTTTTAACAAAAAAGACAGGAGGTGTGTACGACAGGGGCAAAACAAAAAAAATAAATTTGTGTTTGTGGCTCGTGTTTCGCTTCTTCCCCCCCAGCGTATGTGTCCGCTCTCAAGCCACAGAAACGAGGGGGGGGTACACACTAAAAATAGTATGCCGAATCGCGGCTTTCTAACACCGACCCCCCCACCGCCCCCCCCCCTTTGATCTCGGTTTTTTTTATGTTAACCGATAATCTCAGTTTGGGTAGAACTGAAAACTCATATATTAGGTGCGCAACTAAGTTCCCGCTGTTTAGCAATAGATGGCGCCAGTAGTAAGTGATGGTCGAATGTTGTACATCTCAAGCGTCATAAACCAAGCTTAGACATATGGTAAACAAACCGCTTTGCCAAATCAGTGATTTTTGTTTAGTGTTATATATTTTGGTTGTTTGAAGATGTCTGATTTCGTGCCAAATAATCGTTATTTGCGGGAAGTGTTGATTTTCTTCTTTCATTCGAAGAAAACGGCGGCTGAAGCATATCGAGAGCTCCAAAAAGTTTACGGTGATGCTGCTCTGAGTGAAACAACGTGTCGTGATTGGTTTCGTCGCTTCCAAAACGGTGATTTCAGTATTGATGATCGTCCGCGTGAAGGAAGGCCAAAAAACTTCGAAGACTCTGAATTGGAGGCATTGCTCGATGAGCATCCGTGTCAAACGCAAGAAGAGCTTGGTTCAGGATTAGAAGTTTCCCGCCAAGCCGTTTCTAAGCGATTGCATGCGTTGGGAATGATTCAAAAGCATGGAACTTGGGTTCCTTACGATTTGAAGCCAAGAGATGTTGAGCGTCGTTTTTTCGTCTGTGAACAACTGCTCCAGCGGCAAAAAGGAAGAGTTTTCTACATCGCATTGTGACGGGTGATGAAAAATGGATTCATTACAGTAACCCAAAACGGAAACATGGGGACTGCCAGGGCATGCTTCAACATCGTCGGCTAGGCCGAATATTCACGCTGCGAAGGTTATGCTGTGTATTTGGTGGGACCAAGTTGGTGTTATTTATTATGAGCTGTTGAAACCAAACGAAACCATTACCGGGGAACGGTATCGAACTCAATTGATGCGATTGAGCCGAGCACTGCACGAAAAACGGCCACAATACGAGCACAGACACGAAAAAGTGATTCTTCATCATGACAACGCTCGACCTCACGTTGCGAAACCCGTGAAAACCTACTTGGAAATGCTCAAATGGGAAGTCCTACCACACCCGCCATATTCTCCTGATATTGCACCGTCCGATTATTACTTGTTCCGTTCGATGGCACATGGTCTCACTGGTCAGCAATTCCACTCATATGATGACATCTCAAAATGGCTTGATTCTTGGATAGCATCAAAAGACGAACAGTTCTATCGAAATGGTATTCACGTTCTACCAGAAAGATGGGAAATAGTCGTAGCTAGTGATGGGCAATACTTTGAATAATTCGTTTGTAACCTTTGTTTTCAAAATAAAGTTCCTTTTTCACCAAAAAAATAGTGAGAACTTAGTTGCGCACCTAATAGTGACCATCCCACTTTGAGTTTAGCCACTTTTAGGGCAGAGTCCGCTTCGGCTGCTGTCAGCCGTATCGTGGCCACTTGGGTCCCGAGTGGTCCCTTTCGCAGCCGTATGGCTGTTGTGGCCACCTCGACCCCGCATTGAGCCTTGATAGCCGTGGATATATCGCTAGCATTCTCCAAAGGCTTGTTCTGCCAGTTTTGTGTGAAGATATTGAGTGCGTTGTCGGACTGTTTTGAACAATGCAAAGGACTTTAACAAGGCAATTCCTTGTCTTCAATTCAAGGTGTTATGCAACGCTTCTCTGACGGCGTCAGCAGAACGTCCCAGGTGGTTGTGGATGACACAAACCTGGTAAATTTTTGGCTAAATTTAGTAGAAAAATACCTTCAAACCTCACATAATTTTCTCCAGCAGAATGAGTAGACACCCTGATTCAATGAGAAACAACAATGTCATCTTCATTTCTTTAATATAAGCGAACTTATCATGTTTTGACTGTGTGTCGAATAATGACTTGATAAATAAAATTGACATTTGTCACGTAGGCAAATTAGGAATAAACAAATTGAAAATCGAAACCACCTCTATTAATAGCATCAAAAGCGCAGAATCCCATTTGTTGACGCTGATGCATTAATCTAATTATGGGTACTTTTCCGCGCTCAGCTTAACCTGAAAGTTATTTTCCATCAAAACAGCTGAAATTAATCATCAACGAAAAATATGTAGTCCAATTCCATTCCACTCCGTTCGTGCCGGCAGCTCGCAAATTGTCACGCGTGTAATGACCGATTGTGCGTCCGACGAAACGATGCTTGGCAACGAGATGTGTTGTTTGTAAACAATCTGTCGCGCGGCTCGTGCTGTGCTGATAAGATGGGAATATATTTTCGGCGAATCATTTATGGTTTTTTGCAAACCCCCCTTGAAGCTGTGAATTGAATAACAATGCAGAGCGATGATAAGCCGCATTAACCTTTCCATTGTCAATTTGCACTTGAATTTCAGATGCGTCCAAAATAATCGATCACAGTTTGGGGATCAACGATGATTTCCAATGTGTTACAAATCTAGTCATCCGCGAAATCGCAACCACGCCTCCTATACTGCAAAAATTATGATGAATTGATGAATTGAATTGATATTTAAACGGGTTTAAATAAACAAAACATGATCTACCTTTGGATATTCAGAGAAGAAAAGTGTTGCTGTTTCGAAGAATCCGTTTGTTTCGTCATTCAATTAATATTCTTATGCTTTCTACAATATTACGATCACGCTGTTGACAACTTACCTTCTTCTAAAAAAACACGTGGCAAAGCATCGATCGTAAAACGTCCGACAACCCACTTGCATGCAAGTTACCTGTTCACTTGTAAGCACTACTGTTCGTCATGAACTGCTGCTTTTCAAACTTGATATTCCACGCAGCAAAACGCCCACGGTTAATTCGGTGGATCTATCCGCGTATATCAGCTTGCACCGTCGCGACCGGTTGTATAGCTTTTATCAATGAATTGCATATTCACCCCTCCCCCCCACACACCTCGCCAATCCTCCATAGCTCTGCTCCACACTGGGCGAATCCTCCCACGCAGAAAAAGCAACCACCGGCGACGCAATTTGAAGCCTTCCCCATTCAACACGACGCCATTTTTAAGCCTGTTTTCATTCATTGTTAACTCACGACGACAACCAGCTCCGCTCGGCTCAACAGATGCGGGGGGCTCAGGTGCTGTGGGTCTCGCCGGGGGGCTCGAGGAAGCTGATGAATATGTTAATTTCTATTTTGAAGCAAATTTGATTTAACGGCTCTATACTCTGAGATCATTCGGCAAAGGCTCACCACACACTTTTATGATCTGTGCCGTCGTCTCTCTGGATCAAAACGTCAGACCTTCGATGAAAAATTAGTGCTCGCGCTGTCCCTATCTCTCTGCATCCCGTCTCTTGCACACGTGTATTGGAGTGTCGCGGCGAAAGATAGGTGCAAAATTTAAATTTTAAATTAGCAAGTTTCGCGCAACCAAGGCGCAAAAACAACGCGAAAAAGTAAATAAATATAAGGAATCGAACCACTTGTGGAGCAACCGTAGCCACAGCCGTCGTCGCCGCCGCCGCAGCAGCCGTGATGCCAATCTTTATCAGGTATCAAGTTACGCTTTTAAATGGATGTATGATAATTAATGTTCGGCTTGACTCGCGCATGGCTTGCTTTGTGTGCTGACCAACTTGCTGCAGCCACCAGCCCCAAACCGAAGCCATCCAGCAAAAGAGTGTCGTCGTGGTTCGCGCGGCCTACTCTGCTGTCTGCCTATCTTGATTATGAAAATGTGAACAAGAATTTTTCGCGCTCCGACATGAGCAATGATCATGCATGCGTATTATGACGAGCGCCGCAGCATGGTCGCTTGTGTACCGTGGTTATCCTTCGAATAAATTAAAATTGTAAACAAACTGCATTGATTTTGCGGTTCCGCAGCAGAAACCGAAAGACTTGATGTGTGTTCGGAGCCGGAGAGATCATTTTATGAGGGTGTATTTTTGTTCAGCTGAGTGTATATTGACATTTGGTTGTGTGTTTCGCCCACTACTTCAGCCGTCGTGAACTCCTGGGTTTTGCGGTCGTGATTGTCGTCACCCGACAGCGAGATCGCTGTTGAAGCCAAGGAAAACTGTCGTTGCCTACTAATACCGTTGTTGATGTTGCTGCTGTTGCTGTCATCGCCGTAGTAGTCGATATCTGAGTGTGCATGATTATATGCCAGCAGAGCTGAGAGGCAGTCGAAGAGAGTTCGTTATTAGGAGCCAACGGAAAGAGCCTTTTCTGTAGCAGCTGTAAGATCGACTACTGCGCTAACAAGAAACGAGAAATGGTTTTAATATCCTATGGGATTTTACGGTTCACGTGGGAGAAATTAGAGCTAGGGTCGGCAAATCAGCAAATGGTAAGTATTGTCATATCACATTATTTTTTCACGCACAATAACTTTGGGGTTAGCATTTTCTAAACAGCATTTTTGTGTATTTCTCAGACGTACTAGTTTCCTATATATTTTATATTCAATGCGGCATACATAAAGTCAGAGGAGGCCGAATATATCAAAGTTTCTAAAAACATTTGATTAACTGTCAAAATTGGTTTGGCAGCAGTGTTTGAGCAACAAAACTGCCATGTTCGAGCGTGTGTATATTTAGTGTAGTCAGTCTGTCAAACCACTGACTTTGCCCAACAACGCACAGTGGGAAAAATGGGACCCAAAATCACAACTAATTAAAGGCCGCTGGATAAGTTCCCTATAAAACAGCTTATCTTATGTAAAAAAAATGCGAGAAATCGAATGGTGATGGTTTCATCTTGGGCAGACTCCGGGAAGTGGTTCATTTTGCCCGATTTTCTCCTAATTTCAGAAGAAAAATTGAATAATCAAACATTTATCATATTAGCTCTGATAATATTGCATCCATTTGTGCTGTACTATAGTGGAAATGTCTGAAGAATCCAATGGAGGTAATGTTGTCTTGTAAAAACTTCAGGAACTGTCCATTTTGCCTGATATTCCCCACATGCTGAAGGTACTAGATATGCCTTGTGGTTTTGGAAATTTGGGCGAATTAGAATCTATAAAAATGCAATACACTATTGTGGAACTGTCCGGGGAACTGAATGGAGAGTATGTCACCTTGTGTAAACATCAGTTATTGTCAATTTTACCCGCTTTTTCCTACATACTGGAAGAATCAATAGATAAAATGCGATTTTTGGAATAGCTGCGCATTAGAATCAAATCAAATTCACTACATAATTATGAAAATGTCTGAAAAATTGAATGAAGTGGATGTCGACTTATGCAGACTTCGGAAAATGGCTCGTTTTGCCCGATTTTCCCTTAATTTTGAAAAAAATAATTGGATAATCCTACATTTATCATATTTTCACAAATAATATTGAACCCATTTGGGATCTGCTATTGAGAAAATGTCTGGAGAATCCAATGAAGGCAATATCGTCTTGTTAAAACCGCAGGAACTGTTTATTTTGTCCGATATTCCTCATATATTGAAACTACTAGATGTGTAATGTGGTTTTCGAAACTTCCGCGAATTAGAATGTATATAAATGCAATGCACTGTTGTGAAACTGTCTGGGGAATTGAATGGAGGGGATTTCGACTTGTTTCGACGTCAGTTATTGTCCATTTTACCCGCTTCTCCAGACATTTTCACAACAGTAGATCCCAAATGGGTTCAATATTATTTGTGAAAATATGATAAATGTAGGATTATCCAATTATTTTTTCAAAATTAAGGGACAATCGGGCAAAACGAGCCATTTCCCGAAGTCTGCATAGGTCTACATCCACTTTATTCGATTTTCCAGACATTTTCACAATATTGTAGTGCATTTGATTTGATTCTAATGCGCAGCTATTCCAAAAATCGCATTTTATCTACTGATTCTTCCAGTATGTAGGGAAAAGCGGGCAAAATGGTCAATAACTGATGTTTACCTAAGACGACATACTCTCCATTCAGTTCTCCAGACAGTTCCACAATAGTGTATTGCATTTTTATAGATTCTAATTCGCCCAAATTTCCAAAACCACATGGCATATCTAGTACTTTCAGCATGTGGGGAATATCAGGCAAAATGGACAGTTTCTGACCTTTTTTACAAGACAATATTACCTCCAATGGATTCTCCAGACATTTCCACAATAGTACAGCACAAATGGATGCAATATTATCAGAGCTAATATGATAAATGTGTGATTATTCAATTTTTCTTCCGAAATTAGGGGAAAATCGGGCAAAATGAACCACTTCCCGGAGTCTGCCCAAGATGAAACCAACACCATTCGATTTCTCGCATTTTTTTTTTACATAAAATAAGCTGTTTTACAGGGCACTTATCCAGCGGCCTTTAATTAGTTGTGATGTTGGGTCCCATTTTTCCCACTGTGCAACGGTTTGAGCAATATCAAACTAGTTTGCAACACAAACGGTCAAACATAGAACCAACTCGATCAGATTCGTGGGGACAGAGTCATGCGTGTGTAGGCCCCCTAAAGCTTGCACATGCTACCCGCTTGCAATCGCGGATATAAGGTCCACCTAGAATTGTGACACATAAAACCAGGTGTTTATCGCAGGGACCTGGTGGACATCGATTTTCCTGTAGCCAACATCTCTAACGACCAAACGTCAAAAGATGCATTGTTTGTAAACAATGCTGGCGCTCCTACCCGTAGTAACAAACGTCAGGCGGGCCTTATTCAAATAAGGCCCGTGATTTGTTGCATACTGTCAAACGCTAGTAAATAGGATAGGGTGGCCAGGTCCCTGGTTTATCGGGATGAATTTGGCATACACACAATGTAATTTAAACTGAATTAACTGAAACTGAAGGTATATGATTGTACCCTCACAAAAAAAAAATGGACTGGCCAACCATAACGGTATTTTTTTTCCAACATCGAATCTCTGCAACTCCTTAAGTCGTCTTTTCAGTCTTTCTCAACTTCTGCTTGATTTTACTTACCAATACTTTGCTTACTTTTACTTACCAATAATTTTCGATCTGGTTGAATTGCGCGCAGCTGGATGGATTGATATCTTTGCCTACGAAGTCCACGGTACCACTGTGGGGCAGCTTGCCAAATTTGGCCAGATTTCACAGAACTTTCGTGAACTTTTATGAAAGGTAGTATACATTTCTCTTGGTGGGCGGTGATGCTACAGCAAGGAACCCTTAAAAACGGAGCAGTTCAAACAGAAACGAAGATAGCAAAAAAACAATCTTGGATAAAGACTGTATTCGATGAAATTTGGACACACAAAATAGGTCACCAAAAATTTTCCTTGAGCCCGATTCTTTTCAAACTTTCTGGAAATAAAGTACTACTAAATGGTTAAGTTTTGACATCATTGGTTTATTGAACCTCTTCTCCCAACCCAAATGCCCGCACCTTTGCCTTGACCCCTTTCATCAAATTTTGGGCAATGATAGGACCGACTTGCTTACTTACTTTTAACCACACTTTCTTTAGTTCAAGTTCATTTTCTATCAGTTTTGGAGTTTTAACGAGCTTTGCCTTCATGATTGTCCAACATTTTTCAATTGGGCGAAGTTCCGGAGTGTTTGGAGGGTTGACGTCTTTTGGTACAAAAACTACATTATTATCTTTGTACCAGTCTAAGACGGGCCGGGCATAGTGGCAAGATGCCAAATCCGGCCAAAACAGTGTCGGGCCATCGTGAGATCTCAAGAAGGGCAGAAGTCGTTTTTGGAGGCATTCGTCCTTGTAGATTTGTCCGTTGACGGTCCCAGAGGTGATGAAGGGCTGACTCATTTTGCCACATCCGCAGATCGCTTGCCAGACAAGGAATTTTTTGGCGAATTTCGACAGTTTCTTCTTCCGTACACTCTCCGGAACGGCCAACTTAGAGGTGGCGACGTAGTGTTCCTGTCCTGGCATTTGTTTGGTGTCGGCTTTAATGTAGGTCTCATCGTCCATCACAATGCAGAACGGTTTTGTGAGCCACTCCCTGTACAGTTTTCTTGCACGAGTTTTGGCCACCGAGTTCTGTTTATCGCTCCGGTTCGGTGCCTTCTGGACCTTGTACACATGTAATCCAGAACGTTTCATTGTTTTCTGCACAAAACAAACTAAAACTTTCGCCTTTTTCGCAACATCCCTGATAGAAATGTTGGGATAACGCTTAAATTGGTTCAATACCATCCTGACCTTCTCCGGATTTGATGTGCCACGTTTTTTGCCACTACCATTTTTCCGCTTGGTTGTCTTACGGTCCTTGAACGTTTTGATCACATAAGATACGGTTGAATGTGCGATTCCGAGCTGTTTTCCGACCCATCGATGAGAAGCGTATGGGTTTTCGAAGTGAGTGCCCAAAATTTGTTGGCGCACAATTTCTTCATTCGAAGCCATCACTGAAATCACTCGACCGATTTTCACGAAACTCATTACAAAATTGACACAACACAATGAAATACATTCAGTTAAAATTTCAATAATTTTTACCCGCACGCTAAAAAGTTACGAACAATTGCGTGTGTCCAAATTTCATCGAATACAGTCTTTAGATGAAAAAAAAAACGATTGAAGATATCAACACAAAACAAATTTTCATTGATTCGTGTAATAATTCATTATTTTACAAAAATAACTCCACTCCCTGAGGGATGGCTTTAGGAACTTTGGCCATAGCCGTCCAAAAGAAAGATGTTGGCATATTCTTCAACTCTCTGTTTGCCTTATTGAACAGTTCATTTTCGGTTTTCGCCATGAAATTGTTCGAATAGATCCTTCCTTTTACGCCCAGAAACTTTTGTGTGCAACTGGGGCACGTTGGAGAAGCTGCCGTTCTTCGGGACGGCTGGGATCTTCAAACGCTCCATCTCCTCCAGCGACCACTTCGCGCAATGTGCCAAAGTCAGAACACGATATCCATCCATCGGGTGTTGTTTCTTACTGAAAGGCCGTAACTTCCGGTTAGCACTTCGTGCTGTACACCTCCCCGTTGATCGAAGGTCCAGAAGAATAGAAGAGCGGCATTGACATCCCCTTCGCACTGATTGTCAGCTACAAGAGGACCCTCTTCGGGAACTTCTTGTGGAATATGTTCTGCACGTCGCAGCTCACCTCCATACTGTCATTGCCGTCGAAAGTAAGGTACGCCTAGTTGACCATGATCACAACCACGTTGCGCTTCGCAGGGAAGACATCCTTGACGAGCACCTGCAACTGTTGATTTTGGGTGGCCGCTTGCGCTTCTGACACAGCCGGTCTCGGCTTCCACTTCTTCATGACGATGTCCATGAGGCCAAATTTGTTTTTTAAACGTCTGGCCGGTTGCACCGACCTCCCGGCCCAAGGCGCGGAAGGATTTCGCCACCTTGTCTTCCGTCTTCCACTTCAGCGCTTGCTACACCTTCCGGTCACGCAAAACCATCGGACGGCTGGAACCTGCCTTGAGCCAGGATCTATGGCCGACACAAAGTGCGGAACGATGCCGGTAATTACAAACGTATCGAACGTAGTTGCTTCACTGATTTCACCATGGCTGCCGTACACGAACTGATAAAGCTGTCTTTTTTTCCGTATTTAGTCTACATATATTTATTGACGATTCACCGGTGTGCCCAGAACCAGGTGGTAGTAAAATCCTATGAAAAATCGGTGAACTTTGTCTCTTTTTTTTTATGCTAGCGTTAGAGTGTGAAGAAATGGAGCAGCTGAATAGTTCAAAAGCTGAAAACTCTACACGAAACTTAACGGATCCCGCAAAGGCTTTTGTAGTGTGTGCAGAAATGTGCCGGCATAAGGAACGAATCTGAGGCGATAGAAATGTGGAAGCAGCATGAACAACTGAATGGTGTAAATGCAAGGAACGCCAGGATTGCAGGTTGAACGAGGGAGACGTGCTAATGCTCACGATAAGTGAAGTTTAGAATGCTTTCAAATAATCAGCTAAAGGGTGTCCACAGTTAAATTGCATCACTTTCAATAAGCTGTAACATTTCGCCCTTTGAGTTGATTTCAACGAAATTTTGGGTGAAATGACCTCAGTGTGTATTGTTTACACTGCGTGTGTTTCATTGTGAAATGTGTCGTAGTTTCGAAAATGGAGTCGAAGGAACAACAAGTGCGCGAGAACATTTTCCACACGCACCTCGACAACCCACTTCTTTCGCACCGAGCCATCGGAAAGATGTTGAAAATTCCCCAGTCTACAGTGTCTCGTGTCATAAAACGTTTCGGGGAACGTTTAACTGTCGATCGGAAGAAGGTGAGTTGTAGAAAAAGTGATTCGTACTGTGTGAAGGATCACAAGCTAGTGGTTGCTGCCTTTAAACGCAAACCCAACTGTTCCGTTCGGGATGTCGCGAAAAAGCTGCACTTGACCAAAAGTTTCGTGCAGAAATCCAAGAAACGAGCCGGGCTCCGTTCATTCAAAGTTCAGAAAGCTCCAAACCGCAATGAAAAACAGAATAGGACAGCTAAAACACGTGCGCGTCAGCTGTACACACAAATGTTGAAGAAACCACACTGCTGCATCATGGACGATGAAACACACGTAAAAGCGGACTTTAAACAAATTCCCGGCAACCAGTATGTGACTGCGAAAGACAAGTTCGATGTTCCAGAGTCTCTCAGGAAACAGCAAGTGTCAAAGTTCCCCAAGAAATTCATGATTAGGCAGGGGATTTGTTCGTGTGGTAAACGGAGCAAGCCTTTAGAGACAACTTCAACTGTAAATGGTCAAGTATACACTCGTATCACTAGTATAGTTTGACGTAACAAGTAGTGAGGTAGCAACCAGCATTCTGCGTCTGACCCCCCCCCCACATCACAACAACCAAAAAACCCCCCCCCCCAAACCAACTCACCAACAACAAAACCCCTTTTTTTTTAAAAAAACCCCCAAAAAACGACTAATTCCCCGGTCCTTTTTCATTTTCGTGAACGCTTTTGTTTCTGTGTGATGATGGCTGAAGAAAAGTAGGCCGAAACGCGTTACGCAAATATATAGCTGTTTTAATTTTCTACATCACCGATAAAA
Organism: Aedes koreicus; assembly: GCA_024533555.2. NCBI lineage: Eukaryota > Metazoa > Arthropoda > Insecta > Diptera > Culicidae > Aedes > Aedes koreicus. The sequence goes on along the minus strand of JAHHFK020000834.1, from coordinate 21,409 downwards.
ACCAACAAAAAACAAATAGTAAGTATACACCGTGTCCAATATATTCTCATACACTTTTTCCTTTCATTGGTGTCGTGCAACTACTCAACATGCTTCACGTATGAGTTGGTGTAGTTTTGCACTATGTTTATACAAACGCTTTTAGGTTATGTCCGATTGTTTTCATTCGGTGTTTATCTTTTACCAGCGATGAAGGAGTTTCGTGCTGTGGTGATAAAAAAGTTCTTGAAAGGTGAGCGCCCGGGCGCTATTTTCAGAAATTTGAAAAACCTCGGAGTAAAGCGGGATTTTGTGTACCGAACCATCCGAAGGTACCGTGACACCTGCTCGTTGGATGACCGGAAGAGATCCGGTCGTACTCGTACGGTGCGGACTGCACGAATTGTTAAAGTGGTCAGGGAACGGATTAGACGAAAATCACAGCGCTCTTTACGAAAAATCGCCGCAGGTCTGAATGTTTCGAGATCGTCAATGCACAATATACTGCAAAATGACCTCGGATTCCAAGCTTTCAAGAAACGTAAGGTTCACGGAGTTTCGGAACCTTCCAAGCAGAAATGACTCCAAAGAGCAAGTCTGCTTTTGTCGCGGCACGGTGGGGAAGAATTTATCTTTTCCGACGATTCGTCTTACAACAATGCCAAAATGTCCAGAACGACAGATTGTGGGCTCTCTCTTCTAGAACTGTTCCAGAGAGTGATAGGAATATTCCACTGTTCCAAAGTGCTGCGTCAGTGATGGTTTGGGGAGGAATTTGCAAGCGAGGCAAATTACCACTGGTTTTCATCGAAAAGGGCGATAAAGTGAATGCCGTATATTATAAAACGGAAGTTTTCGAGAAAGTTGTCAAGCCATATGTACAAGAGGTGTTTGCAGATGATCACTATGTGTTTCAGCAGGACGGAGCGCCATCGCATACTGCATATCTCGTTCAGGGCTGGTGCCGAGAAAATTTAACCGACTTTTTGGACAAGAATGAATGGCCTCCCAGTTCACCAGATTCTGTATCCCTTGGATTATTTCGTATGGTCATACATGCTGGCGAAGGTAAATGACCACAGGGCGTCTAATATGAATCAATTCAAAGCCGCAATCAAACGAATTTGGGACGAAATGCCGATGGAAGTCGTCGTTGTGGTTTTTCACCTTTAATGATTTTTTTTTTGTACAATTTGCTGTCAGAGAAACATATGAGCTTTTCTGATGGAAACTCGACAGCTTCCTGATTTAGCTACATGGGTCTCCCCAGGGATCATGTTTAAGCCCCCTTTTGTATAATTTGTATGTCAAAGACATTGACAGTTGTCTAAATGACAACTGTACGTTGAGACAACTTGCAGATGACGGTGTAGTGTCTGTCACGGGACCCAATGGGGTAGATCTGCAAGGACCCTTACAGGATACCTTATACAATTTGTCTACTTGGGTTCTAGAGCTAGGTATCGAATTCTCTACGGAGAAAACTAAGTTGGTTGAGAAGCATAACCCTGTACCACCAAAGCTTCAAATTTTTTGTAAACCGATAACTCATTCTATGTCATTTAAATATCTTGGGGTCTGGTTCAATGCTAAGTGCACCTGGAGATCCCACATTGAGTATCTGAAGCGATAGTGCCAGCAAAGGATCAACTTTCTTCGAACAATTACCGGGACCTGGTGGGGAGCACTTCCGCAAGATTTTCTAACGGACAACGATTTTGTCGGTTATAGAATACGGTAGTTTTTGTTTTCAGTCAGCGGCTCGGTCGCACATCATAAAACTGGAACGTATTCAGTATCGGTGTCTTCGTATCGCGTTAGGTTGCACGCACTCGACTCATACCATGAGTCTTGAAGTGCTGGCTGGCATGTTGCCACTTTCCGATCGGTTTTCAGAATTATCTCTCCGGCTCCTCACCAGGTGTGAAGTTATGAACCCCCAGGTGATCGAAAACTTTGAGAAGCTTCTCGAGTTGAATCCTCAAATTCGCTACATGACTTTGTACCATATTTAAATAACACAGGATGTCAGCCCTTCGCCGAATATTCCCAATCGTGTTTGCTTCTCCAACTTCGGCAGTTCGGTTTATTTTGATTTATCCCAGAGCATCATCTTCCTATGATTGCTCCTGTGGTATTTGCTGCATAGTTTGGCCAAGTTGATTCCACTAAATCGTTCTTCACTGACGGATCATTAATAGAGGAGTCAGCAGGCTTTGGTATGTACTACGAAATTTATATCGCCAAACGTAAACTTCAAGCTCCTTGTTCCGTATATGTCGCTATATTAGCGGCAATACACTTTACGCGAGAAATTTTTGCCTCACTTACACCGGATCAGTATTTCATTTTCACGGATAGTCTCAGTTCTATAGAGGCTATTCGCTCCTTGAGGCCGGTAAAGCACTCCTCATATTTTCTCATTAAAATACTGGAGCTTCTAAGTGCTTTATCTTCGCGTTATTTTATCATCACCTTTGTATAGGTCCGATCTCATTGTTCAATTCTGGGCAATGAAAGAGCGGACTCGCTTGCAAAGGTGGGTGCTATGGAAGGCGATATTTCTGATCGACAAATCGCCTTCAACGAATTTGGTCCTATCTTCCGTCAACAGTCACTCGTGAGCTGGCAGTATAAATGGAGTAAAGGAGATTTGAGGCGATGGCAACATTCTATCATCCCAAAGGTGTCGAAGAAATCTTGGGTTAGGGGGATGGATGTGGGTCGAGACTTCATTCGCGTGATGTCTCGCCTCATGTCCAATAATTATTCTTTGAACGCTCATTTACCTATACCGATTTGGGCAGAGCGACAGCAATCAAGGTGTAGACAAGGTTATCAGGATGCAGATCATGTTATTTGGTCATGTGCTGAGCATCGTGGAGTCGGATCTGAGTTCTAAGATACCCTTCGGGCTCAAGGTAGACAACCCAATGTGCGTGAACTGTGCGTGATCTGGAGTTTATGAAACTCATTCATGTGTTTTTGACTAACATTAGCCTTAGATTGTAGTTAGTGTAACATGTTTGTTTACTATTAGTTTTTTTTAATCTGTGTTGTGTTTTTTTTCTTTCTCAAAAATGTTCAAGTCAAAAGAAAACCAAAAAATTTATTGTAATAAGTTTTTTTTTGACAATTTAGAATTTAAAATAAATTTGTTATATGAAAACTTGGCCCTGTAAAGTTGATTCGATTGAGCCTGTACAAATAAATGATTTATAAAAAAAAATCTCCACATTAATTACCCGAGAGGTGACATCAAACAAGGCACGCAGCAAGCACTGATAAGCATCTTTTAACGGAGTCACCCTCAATCTTCAGCACCGTTCTTCGCGAATCTGAACTGCTGATCGGGCAGAGCACATTTAGCCCACAATGAGAGCATGGGAGCGAGAGTTTGCCATTTTCAAGCAAGAGCGAGAGCTCATTATTTGCGATCGTTGGGGGAGCTTTTTGGATGACGACAGCGCGCAGTTTCGCGATCAACAGCATAGCAAACAGGTGAGCCGTCCGTGGTCCGAGAAGAGCCAAGAGCGCCAAGATGTGTGCGAGAGAGAGAAAGAGAGAGAGTTCCACCTATCGGGAGGCTGTGGCTGGTGCTGTAGATTGTCAACGTTGTCGTCGTCGTTCGAGATTTTCAGGATGCCATTGAGAAGTACACGGCGGAGAAGGAAAGTGCGCTTTTTTGTTCACTCCGAACGAACGATATCTAATTAGTCAGCGAGATCGATCGGCGGAACACACAAAGGGCGGTGATCGAAATTGAAGGAACAAACCAGCCGGAGCGAGAGTGTGTGAAAAACGAGGAGCCGGGTCAAAATCAGGGGTGGCGGTGCAACATAAGGGGTTGAAGTGAGTGTGTGAAAACTTGGTCATTTGAGAACGTCGCGCCGCGGTTTCGATTAGTGGCTCTAAAAGTGTGGAAGGATATTTGTCGGAAGAGTTTTTTATTATCTTGATCTGTATGAAGAAGTCAGATGGCAGTTGGAAGAGTGTACGGAAGTGCTTCTGCTAGGGGATGAGGTCACAGCTGTGCGATATGCGACGTCGCCCGCGAGCATGGATTCGAGTTGGCATTTGCTGAAACGCAATGATTGTTGTCCTGGTAGCGACAACGGGCGGGATGCTGTGATTGGAAGTCATTAGTGAAAGACAAGCTGGCTTAGCTAAGTAAGGAATAATTTCCTAAAATAGACACCCGCTGCTCAGATCGTTGAGTACAACGAGTGAGGAGGTGATGCGGTGATCGAGAAGGAGAAGGAGAGAAGCGAAGAAACACTGGTCAACGATTGGTCGTACGACGAGAGTACAGCTTTTTGCATGGGAATGGTTGGACAAAGGTGGCCCTGTGGGAGGCGAGGTGGTGACAAAGAGATGATGGGGCTGGATGACGGAAGAGGAATAGTGATATCGCTTTTCGATTCTTCGTCGCTCGTCGTCGCCGTGTATGTCGCGGCATTTTTCTTAAACCTCTTCTCGGCGGTTTAGTCGTTGGGATTTTTTTTTGCGCGGTTCTCTTCGTGTATCTCATACACTCTTCTATACACGCCTACCCTGCCGGTGTACCCCGCTTCATCTGCCGTCTCGCCGAGCTTTAGAGAGTCCGCGCTGAGTACAAAACCTAACTTGAGTCCGTTCGTACAGTTGACTGGAGCTGGACTGGTGTTAAAAGATTTTAATTTTTGCATATAATGAACCTCTTATATCTTCTTATGTGTGAGGTTTCTATTCACCAGTTCTCGGACTGGGACGAACGCCGACAAGTGACACCGCGAGGGCCGGAAGGGGCGAAGCCGCAAGCAACGGATTTGCAAACTAGCTCCTCTCGGCAGCGACGGCGGCGGCGGCGGAGGAGCCTGCTTCTTTCTGAACTGCTTTGCTGCACCAACCAACACCTCTGTATGTAAAACTAGTTGATTAACAGCTGCACACCGCACGCTGAAACAGGGAGAAGCGGCGATGTGTGTTACGGCTGTGCTATCAGATTTCTGCGGGTTTTGCCAGCCTGTCGGCCTGCAAGATTTTGCTACGATCAGGGCGCAATACAAGAGACTTCAATAATAATAATACGCAACCCGTCCCGTCGCCAGTGGAACAGTTTCTCGAGTGAGGTCAGGTAGTTGATGTTGCTTCTGAAATTGTGCTCCGAAACGAGTGAAAATTGCTGGTTTGTAAACAAAGTAGGCGTATGAGAATCGTTCAGAGGTAAATTTGTGATTAAGATGATCGCAGTTGGCTGCATCGCCCCTCCGTCGTTGCACTCCTCTCGGTATGTCACGTAAAGACGAACATTCAATGTTCAAAGGGTCAACTTCAAAGTACAAAAACTCAAACTGATGAGGGTAAATTGAGTGTTGCTTTGTTGTTTGCATATTGTAATTAGACGAGAAATGCAAACAGCCTTTTCCACATTCCACGGTCGTCTAAATTGCTGCTGGTCCAGGTTGGTGTGTTTATCTTTTTCCACATACACACAGCGTCGTGTGTCTCTCCTAGAAGACCAGCCTTTTTCCTGTAACTGGAGGTCTTATGGGCTGTCCTCGCAAAGTGGCTGGCTGTAGGGTGCTTGTTGCACCACGCAAACCCCCACGACGGATGGCGGGTACGTGAATGCAATCTTGGTTCGGCGCTGAGAGGGCTTTGAAACCAGCACTGCACTCGTATGTGTGCACAAGGCAATTACTGAGCTAAGTGTGCCCACATATCTTGTGTACTTAAGAGCACCGGGGGCTCCAGAGGTGGTAGGTGGCAGTTTGATGGATAACGCAATTGCTATGGATCATTAGATAAATAACTCGGAGTTTCTGCTCGTAGCGCTGCGAAAGGATTTGTTTTTCGATTTAATTTTTAATTTTACCATTGGTTCTAAATGTCAAGATTCCTGTATTCAATCAGGTGATCTTAGTTGGGTGATTTTTTTTTTCTTGAGCATCGAGATTTTCAGTATCGGGCTGGTTCATCTACCGACGTATTTGGCAAATAATCCTCTCATATTTATTGGCAAAAATCCATGCGAAATTCCACATAATATTCATTTATTCACACATAAACAAAACCTTCTGAGGAACACAAATGAAGTTTATATAGCAAATGAAACATATGTGTGGCCACACATAGCGGTTACTTGTACACATTGGAAGTATGTTTGGTTATTAATAGATGTCATTTGCCAAATGGCCTCAGCTATCAAAATTCACTGTGATATCTTGGTTTGTTTTTGTTGTTCTGCTTTCCTCCTCTTGCCTATCCTGCATGGGGTAGTATGGTAAAGGGTTATGTGCCTGATCGGATACTACCGTTCAATAATGCCCTCCGCTCGTTTTCAAACTTGATCTTTCAATTTTCAAAGCCTGCCGTTGCCCTATACGGAACTATCAATACACTTTCTCTTCATGTCTATTTCGTTTTAGCAATAAATTACCGTCCACTCCTAGCGCTTCGCATGGAGATGATAAATTATCTACTTCTGACAAACTTCATCAAAGCTGGATGGTTTTGGCAATGTTACTTGGGTTTGCACCCAAATAGCAAATCGGTTAGGCACGACCATCTCCGATTGCAATGAAACTTTGCACATATGTTGAGTTTTGCCTAAGCTGGCATTTTCCATTGAAAAAAGAAAATTATGCTAGACTAACTTTCCATAAGGGCGCATGCAAAAATTTGAACCGTTTTTTTTTTTAATTCAAAACTTTGTAACGCTTTTTGGATCAAATTGCCGTCTTAAACAATGTTTTTGGGAAACTAGGAGAATTTAAAATTAACACTTCATATGATCACTTTAACAAAAATAAAAATATAATATTGAAGCACTTTTTCAAAATTATCACAAGTAAACGCGAGCAAATTCCTTTAAATTCCACTACAGGAAGCTTCTCTTTTGACAGATAGGCCTATTTCGTCTGCGACTTACTAGTGATAATTTTTATCGCGTGTTTACTAGTGATAATTTTTAAAAAGTGCTTCAATATTTTATTTTTATTTTTGTTAAAGTGATTATATGAAGTGTTAATTTTAAATTCTCCTAGTTTCCCAAACACAATAGTTCTGCTAATACGCTCAAAAAGTTTTTTTAAAATAGTGTTTTTAAAAAAAAGTGAAAGTTAAACAATGTTGTTGGAAATATAATGTTCTTTTAACAAAAAATACACTGAAAAAAAAACAGTAAACTCGTTTTAAAAAACACAATTTTTAGTCATTTTTTTATTAAAGAAAGCTGAAGTTATTCCCTAAAAGCTGGTGAAAAGTTTTGGACGGATATTTTTTTTTTACTTTTTAAAAATTTTTTGAATTTTGATCGATTTGGATCTTTATCGAATTGCACCGACTTTAGTAAAATCAAACGAAGAATAGATTCTTTAATAATTTTTAACGAATTAACTTATACAATTATTTTTCCTCAACCGATCGGAAGGGTTCTCTAGTCATTGCGAATTTAAAAAAAAGCTACATTTTTGGCCATTTTCGAAAGTTAGCCTCGATATCCAGCAATAATAAGTGCATTCGAAAATTGGTCATAAAGAAACATCCATGATCAAACACGGGGGATGTCAAACTTTTTTTTTGTGGGGGCGTAGAACCACTGCGTCCACTGATTTGAACTTTTGTGGTAATGTCAAAGTTACCTGTTTCTTCTTTAAAAAATCAAGTTTTATTTTTTTTTTTGAGTATGTATGTGCTTCAGTTAAATTTGGGGAGAAATTGAACAATACTTCTTACTTATAATATTTCAGGTTGCATTGTATTTGAAAAATAAATTATTTGATTTTATTACAACTTTTTTTTCGATATTACGTTCTCCTTAGTCTATCTTTTCACTAGTTAACTAGCGTTAGCTTTTGGGACTGATTACTAAACTCACGTAGATTCATGCAAACCCGAGCACTCCTAATCATCCATGCATACACTCACACTTTTAGACAAGGAAAGGAACTTAATCTAACTTAACCTAATTATCGATTCATGCTTTATTTTTAAACACAGCTTGTAACAACACAAATACACTATTAGGTTTGATTTATCGCCTTGTGACTTTTTGAACGGGATTTTTCAAATACATTAAATAGTTTAGGTTTACCCTTGGAATTGTAGAAAAGAGACTTGGTTACTCAATATTGGAATACAAGAATGGTGTTTCTGAGTACCAGGAATTGGTTTTGATTTCTTGAAAATAGGTTCAAAATGCTTTTCAGCCTCTTCATATACTTCCGCAGAAACATGACAAAATGTCATTCTTGTTTGAATTTCCTCTTTGACGTGCCCATCAAACAGTTGTCTAGAATTTTTTTATAGGATGCTCGTGTTGCTTTGCTAAACTACACGCTAAGATGAAAATACCTAATAATCGTTAAAAAGTACCGATAATCGCTCAAAAGTGCACATACCTAAATTATGCGTAAACACAGATAACCTAATATTGGGTAATAGTATTGAAGGAAGAAAACGTTAAATATTACCGTTTTTTTTATCGTTGCTTTTTACTCAAAATTGGGTACTTTTTGTAGTTTTATTTTACAGAATTCTTCAAAAAAGACATGCAATTTAACAATTTATCCATTCGGATAAGTATTCCACTCAAGGAGAAACAAATCATCAAACCAACAAATGTATTACAGAAATATAGTTTTTGCATTAAAAAAAAGGATCAATAAAGTATGGAGGAATCAAAGTAAAGCTTAGGTGAGATTAAACATCGTAGTATCTAAAACTGAAATTGGTAATAACTTTCTGGCTATTTTTCAAACTGTATGGAATTGGCTGGGATCATCATTATCGAACTTTCTCTTTATCACCAATTACTTTGCTTAAACAGCTCGAAACATCATTTTTCAAGCGCGCCATCTACGACGTTTAACCTCACTTTTGCATGGATTCCTCCATTACAGAAATATTTTTTCTGCACCGACCCAACATTTTGACACATTCATTATTTCGCCCCGGATTGATGTCGCTAGAATTGATGAGCTAGAAAAAAAACAAAAGCAAAAGTTATTGCTTCAAATATTGGAACAATGAACTATTTATTGAAAGACTAGCTGATCCCGGTGCGAGCGTTGCTACGCCTGCAACTAAACGAATGAACATCACATAGATCTGGCGCGTTTGTAGTTGTTTTTTTTTTAATGAGTTTTTTTTTTTGACTAAGAAGGGGTTCAAACTTCTATCAAAACATTCTTCTTACCCAGGAAATACACAGTTTGTGTTTTAGTTACTTGGATAATTCTCATGTTTGGTTGAAATTTGTGTTTGAAATTACCATAGAAACATGTTTGGTTTCATTTGCTTGAATAATTCTCGAGTTTTGCAGAAATTTGTGTTGCATTTGTATGAGAGCCCTCCCACTGCTTGCGCAAATTTGGTTCCATTTGCTGGATTAGTTCTCGACTTAGGCAGAAATTTGTGTTTCATTTGTATGGGAGCCCCCCCTTGCAGAAAAGGGAGGGGTCTCGAATCACCATTGAGATATTTTTTATTTTCAAAAACTTCCACATGCCAAATTTGGTTCCATTTGCTTTTTTTGTTTTCGAGTTATACAGAATATTGTATTTCATGTGTATGCCCCCCCCCCCGTTAGGACGGGGAGGGGTCTCAAACCACCATAGAATTATGTCTCTTCTTCAAAAAAATTCACATGACAACTTTGGGTTCCTTTGCTTGATCAGTTCTCGAGTTATGCAGAAATTTGAGCTTCACTTGTATGGGAGCCCCCCTTTCCAGAGAAGGGAGGGGTTTCAAACCATCATAAGAACCTTACCCGGCCCCAAAAACTCCTGCATACAAATTTTCACACCGATCGGCTCAGTAGTCTCCGAGCCTATTAGGTTCAGACGGACAGACAGAAATCTATTTCGACAAAGATTTTTCATTAGGGCCTAACTGGCAAACTTAAACAATGGCTTTTTCCGAGAATTTCTCGTCACTGAAAACTCGCCTAATAAATCCACCCCGGTCATTTTGAAGAGAAAGAGTTCACCTATCCGATAGAAGTGGGAAGCCATTGTGCCACGAGAAATTTACGGAAGAAGCAATTGTTTACGTTTGTCAGTTAGGCCCTAATGAAAAAGTTTTGTCGATTTGTTTGTTTTTGCATTGAGACGCTGCTCCATCTGATATAAAAATACAATTTTTAGTAATTATTGGCGACATCAAGGATTGTAATTTTTTTAAAGTAAACAGCTGAACTGCAGTGCCATACTTCAACACATCAGAAATAATCACAAAACGTATGTGCTTTGGTGTACCGTTATCGGTTCTGGATATCACGACTAGCATTCGAAAATGTCCAAAAATGTGAAAATATAATACGGGCTTAGGAAATAAAAAGTTGATTTGTTCAAAATTAAGTGTAGCATCTATTTTTTTGTATCGTTTTACCATAAACAGTACAATTTGGTAAAGATCCAAAAATTGATCAAAATTCACCGAAATTTTGAAAAGGTTTGGAAAAAGTATCCGTGCAAAACTTTTCACCAGCTTTTAAGGCATAACTTCAGCATTCTTTAAAAAAAAAAACGAGAGCGGGGGGGGGGGGGGGGGGGGTTGGTGCATTTGAGGAAATTAACATTTTGTGTTTTTTAACACGAATTGACTGTTAAAATCGTAAATACAAACTTGTATTTACACTGCAAGGTATTTTTTTCCTAAAAGAGGATTAATTCCTACAACTTTGTCTAAGGCGGTCATTTGATCTGATAAAGCGCTAAAAAGTTACAAATTTTGGAAAAAAAATGAAAAGTTAGTCTAGCATTATTTTAATTATGAAATTTAAAGCATCGTTCATAAGTTGAACCTTATGAAATTCTTAAGATTATTTGGCTGAGTGTAGTCCATCGAATAGATCAAGATATTAAATCATATAGGTATGCTTAGTTCAATCCGTTTGGTTGTGTGAAGGCATGCTGTCAAAGTTTGTACGAATAATTTGCAGACTACCCGGTAATTAAATTGATTTGATCCAATATGTCAATCTGCTACAGTCAGGTGATTAGTCACTCTACAACGTTGTGTTTGTGTTTCAGTGTGTCGGAAAGGTGTTTCTGTGTTTCATCATATTTACTACTATCGAACATTTATGGTTTTTGATAACCATGGACCTTTTTGACGCTTAACCTTCATGTGTTCGACAGGGTACCCGGGTATCTTTACGGGTTCTACATTACGAAATTTCATAGTTTATTTTAAAACAGGAAGCTGAAATTCAGAGTTGAAAGGCAACTTTTTGCCTAAAAACATTATGTATAGTACCAAGGGGGGGGGGGGGGTTAGAAGGGGGGACTTCGATTTGTTTACCCCTTAAGTGATCGACAGGGTACCCGGTTACCCACCAAATTCAAATGTGTGTAACTCTGGCAATTATTGACCGATTTTAATTATTTTGACACCGTTATATTCAAAAACTAATTCGCTCCATGTTCATTACCGGCAATGTCCGTTTGAGTTCATCTGATACCCGCAAATCCTGGTTTCCAGGGCTGTGGTCCTGTACGGAAACACTATTTGGGAATATCAATTGAATTTCCGGGAATGGATGTCAAAATCTTTGGAATAATTCCAGAAACTATTCCTATTTCATTGTGGGTCATATGTCGACTTGTCCCCGGAGCAGCCATATTGTAATGGGTTCCCGTGGGGCCTAGAGTGGCTATGAACATATTTAGAAGGAAACCCTGGCAATATGGGTATCAAAATTCTTGAAATTTCTCCAGTAGGATATTTTTCAACGTTTAGTGGCCATCTGATGACTTGTCCTCGGACCGGTCATTCCAGAACAGGTCCCCACGGGGCCTCAAGTGGCCACGAACATATTTAGAAGGATACCCCGGCAATACGGGTATCAACATTCATGAAATTACCCTTGCACAGCATGAAACCAACACCATTTGGTTCTTCAGAGTTTTTCATATAAGATATGTCCCTTTTCAAGCAAAAAATACTGCGACATTCCACTCGTCCTGCAGCACATTGTGATTGACACGACAAATGTTAATGTGTAAACACAGTCAAACAGACATAACTCTTGCAGTTTCTTCAGCGATTACGCCTTAAACGGTCAATTCACAAGTTTCTTAGTTGGTGGTATTGCCACAGGTGGCGCACATAGTTGATTCCCTTACGTTTGACGTTAGCACACTATCCCCATCTGTTCAGCTATATCACCCATAACAGTGTGCTCAACAGATGGCACAGGTGTGTTAGTGACGATGATTTGTAGTGCGAAATTTTCTATGTGTTATGTCTTTTTGTCTGTGATATAAATGATAATAAATAAATGGAGATGGGTTAACTTAATAATATAAACATTTTCATAAAACCTCACGTTGTTAGGCACTTTGATGGTAATTGTTGATGCTGCTGATCGAAAGTTATGCCCGGAAAAATGTACTAAACATCCAATTTTAAAATGAGTTTTGCTCCACAAGGGGACAAAAGGAGACAAACCAGGATTTGCATAGGTCTTTTAGATGGAAGTTATTACTTTCAGATTACGTATATTGTGTTTGCAAATATTTGCAAATAAATGAGTGAGATATCTTGAAAAAACGTATTTTACTTCAACTTCTACAATTTTTTTTATACATTAACTAGCAACCATCTTGTATCTTCAAAGTGTGCGTCTTTTTATGTCCTAAAAGTAATTAGAACGAATTTTTCAAATTCAAACAGAAATAAAAAAATTAGAGCAAAAATATTGTTTTTTTTTTAAGTCACACCCTAAGGAAAGTTAGAAAAACTGTTATAAAGACTGGACTCGGAAAAAATGAGACACACAAAAATGATCACCAAGAATTCATTTTAAATCGGATACTTTTCAAATTTTCAGGGATTAAATAACTATATATTAGCTATGTTTTGGCATAATTTATTTATTGAATTTCCTCTCCCGAGCTGAATGCTTGTACATTTCTCTTAACACTGCTCATAAGATCTTGGGCTAGGCTTTGTGTATCTTCCTTACACAATTTCTCCCAGTTTTTCTTCAAAGCTTCATCGGTTTTGAATGTTTTTCCGCTTTTCTTTAACTTCTTCTTCATTATCGCCCAAAACTTTTCGATTGGACGATGTTCTGGTGGATTTGGCTAAAGAGACTGGAATATACAAAGAGGCGCCGTGTTCTGATTGGAATTCAAATTTATCTGTCAGTGTCATTCCAATCGAACAAGAGACCTGTCAATCAGCAAACTTGATTTGAAAATGGTGGGAAGTATTGTTAGGGGCCTTGGACAGCGTAGTCAGTTATGAGTGAAAGTATTAGCAGTATGTTTTATTTAGGTCTTTAGGTCACATAATATACTTGAATCTTGAATACATTTTTTCTACGTTCCAATGTTAATTCAACGGTTCTTACAAGGCCATAGATTTGCTATCAAATTTATTTTTGCGACATTTTTTCGCTACTAACGTTTTCAACCTAAATAGAGCAAATTTTCTTATCAATTTATTCTTGATATCGTGACAGTTCAGGAAATGCTGCGTTTGAACTTTACTCAAAAGCACTACAATATTTTCGAACTGATTATTCTCGCAGGTATCTGATGTTTTCACGTGAACTCTAACAATTGATTCTAGGCTTATAAAAAAATTAAACGTATCTTCGTTGGCATATACTAAAGCATGTCCTGTAAAATCTTTAAGTATTGTAAATTTACTGAAATTGGCCAAAAACGGCTGATCTGAAATACATTTGGTCACGCATTTATCACAAACCGACGCCTTTTTAGCTACCTTATGTATCATTAATCCAGAAATATGGTACAGCACATTCCGTTCCGATTCATTCAATGGTTGTATTGCTATTGGGGAAGTAGATAAAGCCGTTGATACAGCAATTCACGTGGACACATTTTCCTTTTCAGATTCCTTCTGCTGCGCCAGCTGTCGGACATTGCTCGGAAAGTTGATTAACCACTCCCTATCGTCGGTTTCGTATGATGACCCAGGTACATCAGTTAAATATTGTGAAATACAAATGGATTTCAATAGATTCCTAAACTGTAAAGCTGTTGGTTTTTTTTTGTCTTATACGAATTTGCGAAAACAGGTTTTCAACACAGTCTTGTGTGAAGCGACCTGTTAATAAAAATGTGTAATTTTTACCATTCAAAAAAAGATCTTGTAGTCTTAGCACAGAATTTGTTGCTACGATGATGGACGACTGCGATGGTTTAAATTTTTTTGTATAGCCTACTTCTATCGAATGTATCATTTGCTTGAAAAAAACAAGGAATGCCAGCATTTGATTGTAAACTTCAGGTTTTGCTGAAAGATATAAATAGTTAATAGAAATGAAACTGGCACTATATAATGGTACTTACTTTTACTCAATGCCATCTTAAACGACCTACTTGATGACAGACTAAACCATTTAGAAAGGCATTCTACAAAATATGCAGTGGAAAGAACTTCAGGTCTGTTAGCTATCTAACTATAAAATCGTAGGGCTGCAGATACATCCTAATTCACGAACTTATATGATTTGATAACCTTCATTGCATCGAATTTATTCTTTCGGTTGAAATATACACCGTCGGGTTTTAGTTTTGATGCCACTTTTAGGAGATTATTTTTCTCAAAATTTACAAGCTCCGCTATGTGATTTATGCTTACTTCTGAGGAGCAAAAACTGTTTGCTGCAACTACTATTGGAGGCAAAAATAGAACTCCGTTATTAACCCAACCTTGCACTGCTGATTTGAACACATGCACTACGTCCGGCATGACTTCCAATGTTCGCCTAGGATCTACGGGATGTGCAATGGGAGTGCTGCTTAATACATCGACCTTGTGGAATTTCAATCCAATATCATTCCATAATTTTTTGTTGCCTGGAGCACAATCAGACGTTATAAAGTGCACTTTGCATCCTATACCCTCCACATGGAAAATCAACTCCCACAAGATATCTTTAAGAATTTTCTCTGCGACACTATTACCTGTGAAATGATACGCAACAACCTGTTTCCATCTCTTTCTGATCCCAATCAGCATGAACACTAGAGCATGACTCGCTAAAACGCTTTGGTCTTCAGTAGCTACATTTCCGTAGAATTTCCCAGATGGGATGCAGTACGATCGAGCATCCTCGATTGACATCTCGTCAAACACAATGCCACAGTCCAAGTCAGCATCTTCCATCGTGTTGACTTTCAGTTTTAGAAGCTCCAGAACATCGTACAATATCCCACTTTCGAACCTTATATCTTCCATCCTCCTTTGTAACGTTCGCTCCGATGGAACAGGGTTCTTTTGACGCTCGTGCTCGTATCCTTTCTTACCGCATGCAAATTTTGTTTTTAGGCTCTCTGTGATAGTTGTATCGCTCCATTCTTTAGGTCGCTGCTTATCGTACAGCAAAACATCAACCTGGTCACTGTTAAAAGTTTTGTTTAAGGCGCTTAGAGCAAGGTCATGATGTTTGTTTTGTTTTTCGATAGCGGTTTCTTGGGCTTTCACCTTCTGTTTCAGGGATCTGCATTTGGTCTCAAGTTCAAGTATTCGTCTAAAATAAATAATTAAGGTCAAGCCATGAGAAGAGATGAACAACAACTTTTTTAGCTTACTTTTCATACACTGTTTTTGTGTGTGCACAAATCCGTTCATGTTCTACAACATTCGAGTGACGTACTTCGACGGGAATCCTTGGACTCGAGTCAGATTGCGGTTATTTTGATCCAGTGATACACTTCCAGTCGCCTTTTCTGAAAATGCAGATGCCATACAGTTGGGTTCCGGGTTCTTATTTTGCACGACTTCACTTTCAAATCTCGAGAGCGGAATTTGGTGCTCTGATGATGTAGCGGATACATTTAACTGAAACGTGGAATTCGGTTGAATCGTGATATTCTCACAAGCGGATGCTTGGAGCCTCCTGCTATGCCCCGGCAAAGTTGGAAAATTAGCAATCTGTGCGACGAATGGGTACACTGGCAATGCTCCTCTACACTTGAGAATTTTTCCCTTCACCGAGGCGAAATATATGTCGTCTGGGCCGAAGTGGAACTGAAATTGTTGAAAATAGTTCACTAAATGTAATTTAATTGAGTTGATGAATAAATCTTCTTACACTGCATAGCCGGCAGCTATCGGTGAGACAAAAATCAGACGGAAGGCCACAAAAATTAAGCCATGCTTCTCTTTGTTTTGATTCGGCAGGGAAACGAAAAAACGCAATGTTTTTGAAACCTGGCGTGGTTTTGTTACAGCAATACTTTGCCAAACACTTCATGGTTGTGGACGTTACTTTAATTATAAAAATTACCGAAAGAACAACACTTCTTATAAAACCAACAACAACAAATGGTTCAAACGCAATGAAAACAAAAGTCAAGCAAAGTTTCGAGCAATGACAGTGATGCGCGTATCGTGTAACGTGGTTGCTAGACGATTTATTTTCGTAGGGATCAGATGGCGTCTCTTTGTATATTCCAGTCTCATTAGTTTATACTACATTCAAAATTACGATAGTTCAGTTGGTATGTCACGTAATTGAGGATACGAAGGTTGATGGTTCAAATCTAGCTATTAAATGTTTATAAATAAATGTTACATAATGTTTCTGTTACTGTACATGTATAATAATATCAAATTAAATATGCACAAATATGTCAAATAAATATGTCTGTATCGTATGGAAAATCATACACAAAACTAAAGAAAGTTTTATTAAAATTTTAAAAAGTTGAACAGAAGTCATAAAAAAGACACCACAGCATTTTTAATATGCTTAATGATGTTGAAGAAAAATTTCATCATGACTATTAATTAACAAGGAAAGAATATATTATTCTTAAAAAAAAAACTAGCTTAGCTGAACATCGGTCACTTCACTTCAACTCTCGGAATAACCCTCAAGTTCTGTGCAGAACTTGAACAGCAATTAAAGACTGTATTCGATGAAATTTGGACACACAAAATAGGTCACCAAAAATTTTTTTTACTTGAGCCCGATTCTTTTCAAACTTTCTGGAAATAAAGTACTACTAAATGGTTAAGTTTTGACATCATTGGTTTATTGAACCTCTTCTCCCAACCCAAATGCCCGCACCTTTGCCTTGACCCCTTTCATCAAATTTTGGGCAATGATAGGACCGACTTGCTTACTTACTTTTAACCACACTTTCTTTAGTTCAAGTTCATTTTCTATCAGTTTTGGAGTTTTAACGAGCTTTGCCTTCATGATTTCCCAAAATTATACAATTGGGCGAAGTTCCGGAGTGTTTGGAGGGTTGACATCTTTTGGTACAAAAAACTACATTATTATCTTTGTACCAGTCTAAGACGGGCCGGGCATAGTGGCAAGATGCCAAATCCGGCCAAAACAGTGTCGGGCCATCGTGAGATCTCAAGAAGGGCAGAAGTCGTTTTTGGAGGCATTCGTCCTTGTAGATTTGTCCGTTGACGGTCCCAGAGGTGATGAAGGGCTGACTCATTTTGCCACATCCGCAGATCGCTTGCCAGACAAGGAATTTTTTGGCGAATTTCGACAGTTTCTTCTTCCGTACACTCTCCGGAACGGCCAACTTAGAGGTGGCGACGTAGTGTTCCTGTCCTGGCATTTGTTTGGTGTCGGCTTTAATGTAGGTCTCATCGTCCATCACAATGCAGAACGGTTTTGTGAGCCACTCCCTGTACAGTTTTCTTGCACGAGTTTTGGCCACCGAGTTCTGTTTATCGCTCCGGTTCGGTGCCTTCTGGACCTTGTACACATGTAATCCAGAACGTTTCATTGTTTTCTGCACAAAACAAACTGAAACTTTCGCCTTTTTCGTAACATCCCTGATCGAAATGTTGGGATAACGCTTAAATTGGTTCAATACCATCCTGGCCTTCTCCGGATTTGATGTGCCACGTTTTTTGCCACTACCATTTTTCCGCTTGGTTGTCTTACGGTCCTTGAACGTTTTGATCACATGAGATACGGTTGAATGTGCGATTCCGAGCTGTTTTCCGATCCATCGATGAGAAGCGTTTGGGTTTTCGAAGTGAGTGCCCAAAATTTGTTGGCGCACTATTTCTTCATTCGAAGCCATCACTGAAATCACTCGACCGATTTTCACGAAACTCATTACACATTTGACACAACACAATGAAATACATTCAGTTAAAATTTCAATAATTTTTACCCACACGCTAAAATACTACGAACAATTGCGTGTGTCCAAATTTCATCGAATACAGTCTTTATTCAATTATCAGTTGAACTCCATTGCTGCAAACATGCTTCTTAAGCATATGCAATTGCCAGTGTCCAAACGCACTTGACGACAGCTTAATAACTCTTCCAAATTTGTGTGAATAATGCCTGAACAAAAGCTGTGATTGAAAATAGTTCAGAGATTATTCAATACGATGCTGAATTAAATCGCCGTAATGATGTTTCCTTAATGAGTGATTGTTTGTTGGGCTGCTTCGAGTCGTCGTCAACTTCCACTTGAAGATAAGCATCACTGAGGTCAATGAGATACTAAAATATCGGCATCCATTTAATTTGCTGAATATGTATTTAGAAACCGGTAGTGGATTGTGGTTGGGCTCCAAAGCCGCATTCAGCCCGCTAGAGTAATCGGCACAGATGATACAATATTCAAATAGTTCTTAATTTCTTGAAGTCTTATTACGGAATGAATACTTGGCAGCTTGTTGACTGCCTTTTATATGTCCGGTTGCTACGCGTTGCCAGGCTGTCCACGGTAACTGTAGTTGCTTGTTGTCCGACTACTATGATAGTGTCCAAAAGTTTGCTGTGGTTGAATTTTAAGCATACTGGACATTTCAGGGTAGCCATTGGTCGTCGCAGGAAGTTTCTCGATAATGCTTCTACTAATATGTTCTAAATGTTTACAATTTTTGCCACAACTCAAGCAATCAGAACAGATTTCGACGCAATATGCTTTTTTTTTGTCATTACCACGTTTCCGATGATTAAATCGTGGTCTTAAGTTCTCTTACCGGTTTTCTTTTCTGTACACCGGGTAGCATATATTGTTTTGGGTTGCGTTTTAAGTTGATGCGTAGATTGTTTTCTGAGATCAACAATAATCCTAAAGGGATTTGATCATGTGACGTCATTGAATGATTTAACCTGTTTCTGATAACATCGTGTGCTCGTTGAAATGTCAAAAAGGTCGGAACTTTTTTTTCCGATTACTGTAAGTTATTTATCTTTTTTACGACCATCTTAAACCGTCGATCAACCTCAGCAACACCTGGTGCGAATATTGACTCTCCCACCTAAATCAAACCACTAGAACTGAGAATCTCAGATAGACATCTAGAACGCCAATTGCTACTTCATTCACTGGTCGCCTGTCTCGGCTGTTGACAAACACACTACCACGACACTACTATCCTCATGATCATCGATCGAATAATTGCGTTTCGCCCTAAAGGCGGCGTGCAGAATTACCCTAACAGACAACAAATCCCCTTGTGGATGATCGGCAATTTTCCTTCAACTATTCTCGTTCCTCCATCACACACTACGCAAATCTGTCTGATCTATGAACGTCGTCAGGGGCAGAATATTAAGTGATTGCGTCAGCCGCAGCAGAAATGTCACGTAATTTATGGCAAAACGCCCATCGATCGATCGATCGATCGATCGGCGACATCCTGCAGCGCCTGAGCAGATTGAGATTCAAACGAGACTCGCTGGAACCGAAACGAAACGAAAGGCACACAGCTGGCCATGCATGCTGCTGGCGGGGAGAATGACGCATCGCTGTAAGCGCGAAGGGTGCATGCGAACACTCATCGTGCGTGAGCTCCCGAGCTGGGTCGCGAGGTGCAAGGCGAGGAGGAAGACTTCAACGAGCTTTGAAGCGACAAACTTTCTTCCACACTTTTTGCTCCGCGCGCGCGCGTTTCTTGGGTTGCCTCGATTCATCGGGAGTGAAAAAAATAAGAAAAGAAGAATGACACTTCAGAGTCCTGCTTCCTTTGTATGCGCAGGTTGCTTTGTTGGAATTGGAAGGGTGAACATGGGCGGTTGGCCAATGCTGTTGTTGACTACTCTGATGCTCGTCGGAGTAGTCTGTGGAAATCGTGAGCATAAGGTGCGAATCAATTTAGCATTGGCAATCGATTGTGGTAAAACTCGAATATTATTCGTTTCAGGTTCACAACATTGTATTGTATCCGGACAAGCACTCGTGGTGTTCGACGAGGAATATCAGCCAGGTGATCAGTTATCCGGGCTGCAAACAGGTGACGATCGATAACAATGTTTGCGTGGGAGCTTGTTTCAGTTACTCGATTTCCCCATACCGAGCCAAGCGATCCTGGAGAAGTGATTGGACCGTACTGCGATAGTTGTCAACCGTCGGAGACTTCATGGCATCATGTATGATTGATTATCATTAATTATCTGCTTAACTTTTGTGACAATAACAACTTTTTGTTTTGTTTTTAGGTGACTTTGGATTGTTCGGAAAATTCCAGTAACAATGGTGACGAAGAGTCGAAGCCTTCAGTTTTGGTGAAACGAGTTCAAATAATCAAAAACTGTTCCTGCACATCCTGTGAAAAACAGACTCACAAAAAGCACCAGCATCAATACCAGGAAGAGCAGCAGGTCAATCAGGTGACGTCAACCACCGCTTCGCTTATCCAGAACGACATTCCTGAACTGTTGGAGGTGGTTCCGTACAGTGAGAACGATACCGAACCAATCTCCAACACCCACCGATCCACCGCACCAGAGTGGAAACCATGGCACGACCTACATGCAGCAGCATCAACCCAACCACTATACCAGCACAACAAGTCACACCGAGAATGTCAAGAAGCTACTTCACCAAAAAATCACCGGCCTTCTCAAGAGCATCGAGGAAACGAACTCCAAACATGACCGTGAGCAGTTGGTCGAAATGATCAAGCTTATCAAAGGCTCGAGCGATCGCAACTGGGACGACCCGGTGGAATCCCTTCAATCCGAGAACGCCATCTTGGACTTCGATCGGCTTCGAGCGGAGCTCTTCGACGGAAGAAGATCCTCAAATCCACGTCAAACCCAAATCATCCGAACATGAAGATCACGAACGATTGCTGAAGCATCAGTTCGATATCCTGAATCACCACCCGCACCACCATCCCCATCACAATCACCACCATCATGCAGGGGAAAAACTGACGAACACCATCACCTGCAACGGGGTCCGCATGGTTCGCTGGTCATCACCTCCGACGAGCACGAAATCAAGGAGAAGATCAACATTCACTCTCACGAGCTGAAACCGAACCACGCCGGGACGATTCTAGCCTACGACAACCATCACAGTGAGCACGGCCGAAACCATCGCCACGGAGCGGATGGAGCTGCCACCGATCATGGCAACGTAGGGCAGGAGCAAAACTGAGATCGGAAAAAAATCTGTTGTTTTTAAGCCTCTAGTCGTTAGTGATTTTTTTTTTCGTTTTTCAAAATTGAGCTTCT